>PVKU01006344.1:0-105695 GCA_004027475.1 Anoura caudifer
AATCACCATGTGGCTTTAGCAGAGAATTGCCACTAGGCTTTGCCCGAGTGGAGACCCTCTCGCAGCTTTGCCAGAGGGAGAGATTCCACGTGGTTTCACCAGAGTGCAGACCCCTGCAGCTTTGGTGAAGAGGGAGAGCCACGAGGCTTTGCCACAGTGGGGACCCCTTCCCCACAGCTTTGGTAGAAGAGGACCACGCAGCTTTGGGGTGCTCCCTTTGGCTGTGTGGCCTGGGAGCAAGAGAGACTTCCTGGAAGAAGGGTGAAAGAACTCTTGCCAGTAGGCCATGAGAAGGTGCCACATGGCTTTGGATTAACCAGAGATCCTGCCTGGACGACGACACAGCTGACAGTGTCAAGAGCCTGGATCCCAGACGTTGGCTTCTCTTCCTTGCAATTACGGTACCCTGACTTAGGTCAGAGGGAGATAGGAAGCACTGTGGGTGTCTGGGTATCCTAAAGGACTTTGATATATTAATGGAGATGTTAGGTTACTACTTTAACTCTGTATAGCATTAATAAACATTTCCTTTCCTTTTCACAAATCTCTGGCTTTGAGAGACATCTTTCCATAAGGCGGCGGATAATAACGGACCTTTTCTGTTGCTCGGTAACAGTTTTTGGGGGCTTGTCCGGGATCTTAATTGCCTGTGGAAGACTGACCCCTCAGGTTCGAGAAAGTGAGACTTTGGAAGTGTTTTGCCAGTCTCGAGAACCTTCTGTTTGCTCTGTAACAGATCCATTGCTGAGCCTTGGGCTTGAGCTATGTGTGCAGGTTTGTGAGTGAGCTCTCCCTCAACTCTTGTTCTGACCACTGTGCCACCTCTGGTCTAGTATTCAAGGGTGTGCTTTACACTATGCAACCCTGGCTACTGGCCCCTAGTGCCATCACCTATCCTCCTACCCTCCATACAGGCTCTATGCCACGTGTCTGTAGCCCTCTGGGTGTGGGTGCACTTTTTTCTTAATTTATTTATTTTTAGAGAGAGGAAGGGAAGGAGAAAGAGAGGGAGAGAAACTCAATGTGTGGTTGCCTCTCACACACCCCCTACTGGGTATCTGGCCCACAACCCAGTCATGTGCTCTGACTGGGAATCAAACTAGCGACCCTTTGGTTCACAGCCTGAGCTCAATCCACTGAGCCACACCAGCCAGGGCTGCATACACTTTTTATCCAAGGGCTTCAGTTTGATAACTGCTCTTGCCTTTGACCAATATGGTAATGCTATGCTCTCCTGAGATGATTTTCTTATACAAATTGGACTGTTCTTTTACTCTCTCATTCCCCCAAGCCCTGTAAGTATTCTCTCCGCTGATATCGGTGTGTGGAAGGAAGACACAGGAGTCAACACTGAATGAGATCACATGCTAGGAATACAATGACTGCAGCATAAAGGATTCAAGAGAAGACCTTGTTAGAAGACATGTTGTTTTATGTTTATACTAAAAACTTCTAAATAGTAAATTTAACCTGAGTGAAAAATGAATTGTTGCTCACGCTTTCCTGTGTAGTTTAAGTAAAGCTTACATTTGTGATCATTATCAAAGAATCAGTGACAACATTTGAGGGAGTTGTTGGAAGCTAGCAATCATGGGAGGCACCGTGGGTGTTGCAGTCACGAGTAATCATGTAACCAGAATTAAATAAGTAGCATTAGGGAACTGCAGAAACAAGATCTCTATTTTTCAATATCTGCAGTTTCCAAAAAGTCATGATCTTGTGAGTAATAACAATGTTGATGACTTTTTTCTCGATGAGAGATATAAAATTAGCCAGGGATGGTGCATTCAACAATACAGAACATGAAGAGATAGTTCCTGAACTTGAAGAGGGAGGGAGAATGTCTGTACACTATTGGGAACAGCCACCTGCCATAGGCCCTGAGCAGTCAGTCCTATTGTTGCTCTGTGTGCCAGGTTACAATGTTTATCCATCTTCTGAGATTGATCAGTTTCTGTAACTAGTCACAGAGACACTAAGGGACTGCAGTAAGACTGGGGGAGGGGTAAAGCTGAGTGTTTTGCAGCTTGCTATAACATTTTGCAACTCGTTAGAAAGTTCTGCACTCCTGGCCCTTGGATCCTCTCCTATGATGCAACCCACTGCATGTTCAGGGGTCATCAGGGCTCATAGTACCACCCGGTGGGACTTGGCAAAGAGAACTAATGCAAATATGCTGATGATCGTGCTGTTGTGTGTGTGTGTGTGTGTGTGTGTGTGTGTGTGCTGTGAACAATGTATTCCTTTGTCTCTGACCCAAGAGTCTCCAGTCTTTTGCTAGTATCCTTAAAATAAAAACAAACTAACGTCTGAGATTTTAAGTAGGGTAAACTCTTACAGCCTTCATGGTTCTTGGTGTAGACCCTACAAAGAATTCTCAGGTGCATGACTGGACAAGAAACAAATACATAAAAATCTTTCTACTCATTATTCTAACTTTTTATCAATATATTACTATAACTCACCTGGACCTATAAATTTATAATGCATTTTAAAATCAGATTGGCAACATAGGCAGGGGACCAATAAAAAAAAAATTGCCCTGGACTCTGTACACTCTATGTATAGGCCTATGTAGGTTTCCATTATTTGGAACAGCTACTTTGCTGTTAAGTAGAAAATGTATTCAAGTTGTTTTTTTGTCTTGTGAAACTAAGAATTCTAAATTAATATAATCATATGTATTAATTATTACAGTCCTCAAAGCATGTGTTGTACAAGTAATCAAGAAAGGTGAAAAATACTAATACTTACATTGAATTACCATATACCAAGCACTGATCAAATGTTTGATGTATATTATCTCATTTAATCCTAAAATCCTATTATCCTTAACTTTTTTTAAACAATTAATACTCCTGAAGTTTCATACTTAGTTAACATTTTAAAATATTCTACCTAAAGGTGGGGTAGATTCAAGCTTAGGATAAGAAGAGTGTCATAGTAGATGGTGGGTGTGTTTGCAGATATATTCCAAGGGCGTTGTTTTAAACACTCATGGATTGGATAAGATCAGCTGAGACCAGGATAGGAACTGCAAAAACTAAGGTTTCCAAGGACCTCAGGAAATAGAACAAGAGATTTGAATGTCTTGCTTAAGATTCTGTTTCTTGCCTTTTCCCCGCCTCTTGTTTTTTATTTCTTCCATCTGTCTGCCTAGAACTTGCAGTCCTAGGCTGAATCACCACAACTGGCAACTCCTGGACTGGAATCCTCACGTCTTTACCACTTAAGATAAAAGGGCCCATCCCTCTAAGTTAAGTTCAAGTTTGATTGGCACAATATACATCATGTGCTCACTCCCTGGATTAATCATTGTATTATCATTACAAACCTTTGCTAACTGTTGAGTTTAAGCATTTAGTAAAGAAGAAGAAGAAGATGTGGGGCAAACCAAACAAACAAATGTTGACAACAATAAGACAATAATGAGTCAATTGTCAAAACTTCTGAGCTAAAATTGAGGCATTTGTTAACATTATGAGCTAACCTTGTCAAAATCATTGGTTTATTTTTCACAAAGAAAGACCTATTGTTATGTGAGTGTGCAACTTGAATGTCGTCTAGGGAGCCAGAGTCCAGTAGAAGAGAGCCTCCTACTACTTACGTGCATGGCATTGAGGTTAAACAAATGATGCTCTATCTACCCAAGGAATGTACTCTGAACATTTTGTAATTATCGTGGACCTTCAATGCTGAAATATTCCTATCAACAAAAAGGGATTGCCTGGTAAATCCAGTAATGGCAGTAGAGTTTATTATTTATCTCTTATTAAGAACTATATTAAGCCTATCTAATGTCACAGAAACACTAGTTGATTGTGTAGCATGTTTGAATTTACATTAGAAAGGCAAAATGACTTGTTTAATATTGCACATAACAACCATCTACAGTCTAATCGTAGATTTTGACATTAAAGGTACTCCTCAGCTAACTGTGAGCTCTTTGCAATAATTAACACTTTCAAAATTTATTTTCATAAACTTGAAAACTTTAGCAACCTCTTTCACTGGAGGGCCGTTTAGAAGACTACTTCTGAAGACTGAGTATACATGATAGGACTGTATATTATGACTGCTTGTGCTCACTCCTGGTATTGACACCTTTTTATCTTGAGCACCATGGAGCTGTATTTGTTCACCAAGGTTGTAACAGGGTGCAGCCAAGAGGGGGGCCCCAAAAAGGGAGTTGGAATGGGGCCCAGAACTCAGGGTGTCCAGGAAATATTAGAAAGACAGATAAGATGTCCTCACCCCCTTCCCCCTCAGGTATGAGTTGGGGGAAGGGACAAATGGAGCAGGGCCATTGAGTTGTTTTGCATAGCAATGGTTTTGCAGATAACCTCCAGAATGGTCATTTAACATATCTATAACCTTTAACTGGTTTCATAGATATGTTAAACAGCTGTGGCCATGCTCTGAGTCAGGGGGGATGGAAAGGACTTCCCCAAGGACGTGACTGGGGGAGGAACTCTAAGTTAAAGCGCCTGCGTGGGAGCTTGGAGAAGATTGGCTCCAGAAAATGAGGACACGCCTGCCCAAACTCATGATGGCATCCCAATAACCTTGGAAATATACGCGAATGCTGCCAGGTGTAACCGATTGTAGGAGGAGTCGGAAATAGGGCTGCAGAGGAAGTTTGGTGCCAGTATTTAAAAACAGAGACGCGGCAGCCATTAAGGAGAATACACGTGCTTTCCAGAGAGCAGGGCCCGCAGCTCAATGAGGAGAGATCCATGCGGTTTCACCAGAGAGCAGGACCCGCAGCTCCATGAGGGAAAATCACCATGTGGCTTTAGCAGAGATTTGCCACTAGGCTTTGCCCGAGTGGAGACCCTCTCGCAGCTTTGCCAGAGGGAGAGATTCCACGTGGTTTCACCAGAGTGCAGACCCCTGCAGCTTTGGTGAAGAGGGAGAGCCACGAGGTTTTGCCGCAGTGGGGACCCCTTCCCCACAGCTTTGGTAGAGGAGGGACCATGCGGCTTTGGGGTGCTCCCTTTGGCTGTGTGGCCTGGGAGCAAGAGAGACTTCCTGGAAGAAGGGTGGAAGAACTCTTGCCAGTAGGCCATGAGAAGGTGCCACATGGCTTCAGATTAACCAGAGATCCTGCCTGGAAGACGACACAGCTGACGGTGTCAAGAGCCTGGATCCCGGACGTGTGCTTCTCTTCCTTGCAATTATGGTACCCTGACTTAGGGCAGAGGGAGAGAGGAAGCACTGTGGGTGTCTGTGGGTATCCTAAAGGACTTTGATATTTTAATGATGATGTTAAGTCACTAGTTTAACTCTGTATAACATTAATAAACATTTCCTTTCCTTTTCACAAATCTCTGGCTTTGAGAGACATCTTTCCATAAAGCGGCGAACAATAACGGACCTTTTCTGTTGCTCGGTAACAGTTTTTGGGGGCTTGTCCGGGATCTTAATTGCCTGTGGAAGACTGACCCCTCAGGTTGGAGAAAGTGAGACTTTGGAAGTGTTTTGCCAGTCTCGAGAACCTTCTGTTGCTCTATAACAAGGTGGCCTTTAGTGCTAGATAACTGGTTTAGATATAAAAAAGTACATGCCATAGTGGAAAAGCAGGTTAAGGGGATGATTAGAAGGACATTTTACAGATGTTTAACATATGAATACCAGCAACTACCTCTACTTCTGAAAAGAATAATAATTGCATTAGGATAGATATTGAGGGCCTAAAAATAAGTCCAAAACACCCAGGTAGTCACTATGAGCATTTATGTCATCTGGCAGGCACTGGTGGGGAGGGGAGACTTTTTAGGGCTGGAGACCCCTTCTCCAGTTTCACTGAAACTAGGGTCCTAGGTATTTTTGCCTTTGTGGGCCCCTTTCTCCATTTAAAAAAAAAAAACAAAAAACAAAAAACAGTGCATTGTATCATGCTATTGGCAAAAAGATGAAGATATTACTATTTTATATTAAAACATTTTTAACCTAAAAGTATATTTTAAATTCTGAGTTAAAGCACATTAAAACATGTTCCTGGACCCCTAAAAGCATTGTGGTCACAAGACACTGTGCCTACTGTGCCCAGCAGATAAGGTGGCCCTGACTAAAATCACACCTCTTCCTCTTCAAGAATATTCAGCCTTTAAAGTACAGTTGCTAGGTTGTTATAAGACCAAGCATTCTAAATGAATAGCCAGAGAGTCCTAGGATGTACTAATTTTAAAAGAATAACTGCAGAACATCACCCACAGGCAGTCTGTTGACTTAACCACAAATGTTAGAGTTGAACATTTTAGAACGAAAATAAGTAAAATAGAGAAGCAGCTTTTCCTGAGGCTTTCAAATGTTCCTTTTGAATGGAATAAATTGGCAGAACACAGTGTCTGCTTTAAAATATACTTAACATTTGTTGGTTAATCCAGTGCCACATTTTGTACTTTAAACTACCAAAAGGTAAGCAAATGGTGGAATTTGTTTGACAGGAATAGACATACCTGTCCTAAATAAGACAAAGCCATTTTACATTATCCATTTAGTCATTCAGTAAATATTAATTAGTGTCTATTATATAGTTGCTAGGATTATGAGCCCAAGCCTGGAAGTGTGAAAAAACATGGTGAATTTAGAAACCTGCAAGTAATTGTGTAGGCTGAGTCTCCGCGCATTTTGAGGGGTTGTAGGTGGTTGTGATGATGCTGGAGATGCGGTGATCAGATGTTAAAGGAGATTGTTTGCCTTGTTAAGGAAGCTGATTTTTTTTCTGAAGTCAATGAGGACCCAATGAATTATTTTAACTAAGGAATGACACGATTAAATTTAAAATTTAGAAAGAGATCTCTAGTGGAGCATGGAGCACTAGTTTGCAACCTTTCTTTCAGGATAGAATCACAAGTGGAGCCCTGAAACTTGCCAACGCTGAGAGCACACCCTGCAAAGACCCCTGTTCCATTAGCCTCAGGTAAGGCACCAAGTATAATAGCTTTTAAAAACTGCCCAGCTGATTCTGAAGTGCAGCTGAGGTTGGAGAACTGGTGCTTTGGAAGACTGGTATGAAACAAGCCTGCATGATGCTAAGTAAGAGATAATAAGAAACTAAGCTGATAGTAGCAGAGAAAAACTGCATGTAGGAACAAGAAATTGGGTTGGTTGGATTTACCATAAATTATTTGAAAACGGTTAGTATAATAAAACCGGTGTCTCCAGGATCCAGCCACATGGCTCCACCATGTGGATAAACTGTGATGTATCAAGTCCACGGATTGCTTGTTTCCCTCTGATCTTGTTTGCTGGTTAATGTGAGACTGCTAATAGAAATAAATTTTAAAAGGCCAAAAATAATGTGTTGATTAGAAGAAAAATATATACTGACACAAGAACAGTTTTAGACCTCAGATACTTTATTCAAATCTGATATAAAGCTTTTACATATGAAATTTCTTTATAATTTTTCCTTAGGCACAACATTTATGAAAAGGTACTTATTTGCACTTATTAAGTCTAAAAATCTATTATATAGTGAAATTATCACAGTTGTTTTTGAGTAAAAGATATAAAGAGTGCGATTCTGAGTACTAAAAATGCCAAACACAATTATTTTTTTATCTCAATAGTATTCCTTGAAAGTTGCTTCATAATCAATGATACCATTCTTATTCTTTGCATATACTTACATAATTCAGGTAGAAATTTTAAACTGATTAGAAGAGCAAAATAAACTGATTAATTTTTATGACTGGGGAAGTCTCTCATCTTATTTAACTACTCACATAATTCTCTTTAAAAGCTTGGAATGTACAATTCTTAATGGCAAAATAAAACATCTTCATAGTCTGTAAACTTTCATACATGATTTGCTCTTGTAATTTCTCAATATCTTCAAGCAAATTCTGAAAATGAGATTATTAAACTACTGATATTAACATTGCATTTCTAATTCTCCAGCCTCTGGACAACTTGCTCAATAAGCACTTTTCCAGTTATAATTAAGTTGCACTTTTCATCTCAAGGTATGAACCAAGTTTAAAAAATTTCAAGTCTATAAATCTAATATGTCAATCCAAAGATTTATGTTTTACTTCGAAACTGTCTTTCTTCTGGAAGAAACATAATTTTGACTACTGAAATATATCAAATAAATAAAAGGAAAACAATTAAGTCTAAATATGTGAATGGATAAAAATAATGCCTCACTGCAATGATGTTGTTGACAAAAAAATGTCTTGTCTAAATGTGGAACAGTAATTAATTTAATAAATATTTTTAGAATGCTTTTCAGGTGTAGGGTATGATGTGAGCATTGTAGGTAATAGATGTCTAAAAAACAGAATCTCTATTTTGAGGGAGTTTAAATCTTTGGAGCAGCGAGTTAAGACAGTCACACATTAAACAGTCAAACAAGACGATACAGATTACATTTAAAGGCCAAAAGCGTGACTCACACTACAGGGAGGAAGAAGAGATCACAGTAAACTGGAACACTTAGAAAAAGTAACAGAAGGAACAGGATTCAAGCTAGATGGATCTAAGGGAAATTTGTACAGACAGAAGTTTCTGGCACAGTAGTCAGGGACAGTAATAAGCACAAAAAGTAAGAGAATGCAGCTTGCAGACCAGCAGCATTAGCCTCACCTGGGACCATGTCAGAAATGAAGAAACTTGGTCTCCATCTACTGCATCAAATTCTGCATTTTAACAAGAATCCTAGGTGATATATACTTATATTAAAATTTTGTAAGGAATCGCTTGGAACATTAGTTAGCAAACTTTTTTTCTTAAAGGATCAGATTATAAATATTTTTGTTCTCCATCTCAACTATTCATCTCTGCTGCTCAGCATGAAAGCAATGTGAGCATAGCTGGATTCCAACCAAACTTTATTATTATGATGGTTAATTACAAATGTCAGCTTGACTAAAACAGGGGGTGCCCAGGTACTTGGTTGGACATGGTTCTGGATGTGTCTGTAAGGGTGTTTCTGGATAACAATCGAATTGGTAGACTCCTCCCCAATCGGCTGGAGACCTAAATGGGAAAAAAGGAGGGAGTAAAGGCGAATTCACACTCTCTGCCTGTTTTCCATTTGGGACATTGCTCTTCTGTACTCAGACTAGAACTTACATTGTCAGTTCTCTTGTGTTTCCAGTTTGCAGAGAGCCAGTCATGGGACTCGTCAGCCTCCATAACTGCCTGAGTCAATTCCTTATAATAAATCACACACACACAGTCTCCTAATACATATAATCTCCTGATACAGAGTTTTGCACAGCAAGACTTGAATTTCATATAATTTTCAGGAGTCATTGAACACTTTTTTTTTCAACCATTTGAAAAATTTAAAAACCATTCTTAGCTTGCTGCCCATACAAAAACAGACACAGGCTAGATTTGGTCTGTTAGCCAGAGTTTGCTGGCTGACTCCTGTCTTAGAAAACTGAGCAGTGACCCAGCCGGAGTGGTTCAGTTGGTTGGGTGTCATCCTGCAAACTGAAAGGTCACTGGTTTCATGGAATATGCCTGAGTTGAGGGTTTGGTCCAATCAACGTTTCTCTCTCACATTGATGTCTGTCTCCCTCTCTTTCTTCCTCCCTTCTCCTCTCTCTAAAATAAAAAATAAAATTTAAAAAAAGAAAACTGAGAAGGGATTAGAGATACTGAAAACAAGTTAGTCCTTCTATTATTTTTATAATCTAAATTTTAGATTCTATAACAGAGGAATAATAATTAAAGAGGTTGGTAATTTTTATTACTCTATATCCAAAGGATATTTTAATCCGATTGTGAAAGAATAAATTTTTCTTCCCCTTTTTCAGCCAGTGAGAATGTGGTTATTAATTTTTTTCAAATAGATATTAAATTTCACCATGCTCATTTGTGTGTTTATAAACATAAGAACAACAAATGATTAAACATCTTTTATTACTTTTTCAAGTATATTTTATTGATTATGCTATTACATTTGTCCCAGTTTTTCCCCCTTTGCCCCCCTCCACCTGATACTCTTCTTCTCTCCAGTGATCCATGCATATAAATTCTTTGGCTTCTCCATTTCCTATACTGTTCTTAATATCCTCCTGTGTATTTCGTACCTACCCAATTATGTTTATACCTATACTTTTTCCTCCATTCTTCCCCTTCCCCCCTCCCAGCTGATAAACCTCTAAATGGTGTCCTTAGTTGTTTCCTTAGTTTTTGTTTTTTAGATTCAGTTGTTGATAGTTGTGTTTATCATCATTTTAATGTTCATAGTTTCGATCTTCTTTTTTTTCTTAGATAAGACTCTTAAACATTTCGTACAATAAGGCTTGCACGAAGTATTCAAAGTGATGAAAAGGAAGGACTTACAACCAAGATTGCTCTATCCAGCAAAGCTTTCATTTAGAATGGAAGGGTAGATAAAGTGCTTCTCAGATAAGGTCAAGTTAAAGAAGTTCATCATCACATCTTTCATTATTTTATCTCACAAAGGTAACCTGAAGTACTACACTTGATCTTAGCCCAAATGCTGAGAAGTGACTAAAGGTAACCAGAAATAAAAGTGTGGTTTCCTTTAATCAATGTAACATAAAAGGTGAAGACCAACTATGATAAAGGCATTGTCATTTTCCCCATTACCTGGCCTTTAAAAATCAACCGCATTGACACAACTGAAACAGCAGTTCTCAAAGTGGGTCCAAGTTCCCAGCATCACCTGGGAACTAGTTAGAAATCCATATTCTTGGGCTAGGAGGCCCAGTATTCTTTGTTTTTAGAAACTTTCCAAGTGGATGTTGAACACTAATGTTTGAAAACCACTGAACTCAAAAGAACCCTTGCTTAAGAATCCAGATTTCTGGGCTCTACTCCAGACCTAGTAGATGGGAACCTCTGGCTTGCCTTTTAACAAGCTCACTGATGACTGTTATGCTTATTCATATATGTAAGCCACTGCTTTAGGGTTGCTATCTTCTTTCATCCCACCACACCGCCCAACCTATAGGATTTTGCCAAATCCTATAAATTTTACATTTGCAAAAACTTAACCTAATGCTAATCATCAAACCTAAGATTTTTATAAACACAGATTCCCAGGCCCTGCTCCAGAATTACAAACAAAAAGGTATTATGTAAATGCATTACCTCTAATAGAGCTTATGTTATATCATATATTGCCTATCTGGGAGTATAGTTGGGAATTCACCTTTATAATACCAAAGTTGGCATAGTTACTCCAAAGAAAAGACATCCAGAACTCACCATGAGTATTGACCTCCTTATTCTATTTTAATGTGGACTGTATAATGTTATCATTATCAAAACAATCACAAATAATTTCCAGATTAAAGTAATGCAACTCTGATAATTTTACTCTCCCACACAAAAATTTTTATTGCACTACATAAAAATTACTCAGCTTAACATTCAAGACCTTCTGCTAATCTTCTTACTAGTTCAATCTCAGTGAATTCACCATATTCTGCAATCAACCAGGCTATGCTCTTTTCTGGCCTCTAGATTTGTACCTTGTACTTTGTGCACCTTTAATTTGCCTAAGCAGATCCCACCTACCTAAAGTGCCCCTTTCCTCAATATCAGTAAAAATTCTAATTCACATAAGTGTTATATCCTCTGATTAGTCTATTTTATATATCCATTAAGTAATATCTAATATTTATTGAACAATTTGTAGAAGCCAACCACTCTGCTATATCTTCACATGTGTTGACTAATTTACCATATTTTTCAGACCATAGATACACCTATAGGAAAAAAATTTTTGAAGCAAAAAATGTGGTAAAATATTTAATAACATAAACAACATAATATTTCACCAATGTAAATGTAAAAAGAACTCAACAGCAGCATTAACAACCATTATTCCTCCCAAATTTGGGGGGGGGGACGTGCATCTTATAGTCTGAAAAATACGGTAATCCTCACAACTACTTTATGAAGTAGCTACAACTATTTTCTTCACTGTTCAAAGAATAGAACTCAGACTAAAACAGAGTGAAGTGACTTTCCCAAGAATATTCAGTAGCAAGTAGTAAAGCTGGGATTCTGATTTCACATCCTGAGCTCTTAGCACTAGATCTACTGAGTCACAAATGAAACATTTCCACCCTGTTAAACTGTTATAAAACTGGGTTGGTACTTTGTATAACAGATGTATTCATGCTTAATTAATTGGTATAAAAAGATAAGGTGGTAACAGATGACTCCCAACCAAGGTTGTAACAGAACAAAGGCTAAGGACAACTCTGTTTTTTGGACTAATAGTGATTTTTTTAAAAATCCACTTATTCATGTAGACCACTTACCCCTGGCTAAGACACACTAACCCTTTGAACTGGGGCCCAAGAACTAGGCTCTGGCTCTGCCATTGGATTCAAACCACCTAGGGCGCTTGTCTATGTCAGCACCAGGCATTCAGGGGCTTCAGTGTTCAGTGGTGCCAGCCTTCAGGGGCTTTATCCAAGGTTACTGCCATTGACAGAGGGCTGTATTTGTGTGTAATTGTTCAACTATACTCTAAGGACCCTGATGTAGGAACTGTAAAATAGCCATGTTTATGTCCCCATTACCATCATCACCAACACCTGAGAATTAGTGCCAGGCCTTGAGTATAGTGGTGATTTAATAAGATATGCTGAAGTGAGCATGAATGTAGAGAATTTATTCATCAATATGTTGTCAAGCCAGTTTACACCTTAATTTCTGATAGTTCTAAAACAAAACAAAAGGTGTTTCAGTTTGGGGGTGGTTACATTTAGATCAAGGGTATTTTTAAGTAGTGTTTGTCATTTTTATTTATTTGCCTTCTCTTTAGTAGTACTCTGTTTTGGAGAATCTGGATACTTGTCTCAGGCAATTACTTTTCTTAGTCCCACTTGACAACTGAGGAAAAAAAACTAGAGCCAATGTTAATTGTATATATCAAATAGAATTGCAAATGGCTTAATTGTTTTTGAATATCATTCCAAAACTATAGTTAGAACGTCAGAAACCCATGTCAGTAGCTGAAGGGGTACAGTTTCATGTCAGATTTTAAAGTGAGAAAGACACTCTGTTTTGTGAGCATAGTTGTGGTTTTAGTCTGCCTACCACTACCATTTTTTTCCTTGTGACACTGAAATTAGAAACTATATAAATATGAATATACTGAAGTGTTTGGGGAAAAAAGGATTAGAAATTAATCAGACCACTTACTAAACTGCAAAATTATTCCAGGTTGTATACATATTTATTGGTTCCCTCCCTCACCTTTCTTATTTCCCTTTTCTTCCTTTATGCCTAAAATCAAGCAATCTGATCTGTATTATCCGAAGTCATTAAAATCACTAGGGCAGAGCCTGAAGAAAAACGAAGACGGTGACCAACAGATGATGCTTTGTATCACTTGATCTCTGACTGGCAGGCAACCCTTGATTTTGAGGTAATGCCTGCAGTCAAAATATTTAGTTTGTCTGAAAATACATACTGTAACACAATGTAACAACCGCAGAACAATAAATGAGATTGTGTTTACTTAAAGAAGTCACTGTGATCTTTCCTGTTAACACTCACTTCTGGGTGGTGCCTAATGAATTTATATCTTTGTTTTTAAAGGAATTTTTTCTATTACTCTTCTGGGAAGTATAAATTCTGTTTGTTTTGTTTTTGCTTTTTGTTGTTTGAAACATCTCTATGTAGTAGCAGAGACACTGTTATTTTAAAGTAATGAGAAGAAGGTAAAGGGAGTAGCTGAAGAACCTATATGCATAACCCATAGACAAGGTGTGGTGACTCACACAGAGAAAGGGGGTCGTGGACTGGGTGGAGCTGGGCAAAAGGTGTGGGGGGGATGGGGACAACTGTAATAGCATAAATAATAAAAATAGAGAATAACAAAAAATAAAAACAATTTAACAATAAAAATACAATAAAAACAATGGGGAGGAGCAAGGAGTGAAAAGGAATTGGCCAGGCATTGATAATTGTTGAAATACATTTCTCTCTATTCTCAATGTTTGAACTATTCTATCAATAAAATATGAGTAGAGAAAAACACCTGCTACTTTTTAGTTGGAAGTATAAATGAAAATAGGTAAAGGCACCAAGTTATAAGTCCACAGTCTGCCTTCTGCTGTAGAGATAGCATAAGAAATAAATTTGCACTCAACAGGCTGAACAGGGAAAGGCCACTCAGGCAGATTGACTAGTTCAGCATCCATCCTGGCTCACCTTCATTAGAAGAAATCATATATGAGTGTTTATGTTAGGGCATCAGCAACCACTTTATTCTGTAGTTAGTTAACTTACGTCCAATTTCTTTTACATTGCAAAAATATGGTGAATGTTAACTTTAATAGACTAAGACTGAAGATTTTTTAAAAATAGTTACACCAGAATCACCAGGTTTTTACATTTGTCTTCCTAAATGAACTAGGACACTTGGCAATTTCACTCATATCCCCATGGAAATCAAACTCGGCCATCTGCCCCAAATGCCCATTTTTATTTATCTTTACATAAAACTAAAGGAGTTGTCAAACGTCTTTCAGAAAAGCAAAATAAAAAGAATTGATATGGTATACATAAATTATGGGTCTGAAATTTTGTGCATGCATTCATTCACGTATATCACTTCTTTTTTTTGTGTATCTTTTGTACCTTTCAGGTTTTTCTTTTACTCTTTCCCATTATACAATCTCATAGGGAGTTCACAATCCATTGGACTCATAACTTGCTATGTCCCTCCTTAACACTGTAAAAAGTTGACTTAAAAGGAGCCACTTAAAATAGAGCTAGGGCAGCCATTCCAGAGGAACTGACTTGCAGGTCTTTTTCCTCAAACCTTTGAAATGTTTGATCTGCGCAAAATAACTTTGGGGCTGAACCAAACCAACACGTGTTTCAAACACTGTGTGTACAGCTAACAGGAAAGCAAACATCCTCACTACGACGACTGAAAACTGAGGGCAGTCTTTAGAATTAGTGCCACCAAGTATAGCTAAAAGTTAACTTAGCTTATTAGCACCAATAGAAATTCCTTTCTTCTATTCAAGTAATTATTTCCCTTCTGCTTGTTACACAAACCCCTCACCTTCCCCCCATAAATTAGAACACTTTTTGGGTTTCTGCCAGAATCTGTGCTTCCCTGATAGTTATTCTTTGATCTCAAATAAATGTTTGTTGCCTCTTTGGCTTTTATGTTTTAGGTAAACATCATCGTATGTTCTTCTTCATTCTAGTTTTCTCACTTAGCCAGTATACTAGTATTCCAAGTGATGGACACATGTTCAAAGAGTGCCTGTATCGCCAAAGTTAGAAATCACACATTGTATAAGTTGAGGAATTCAAATAACCCTGGCAAACTCTACCCTTAAGTGTACTCACCAAAATGAAACAAAAAATAAAACTCACTCCCTTTCTTAAGCCTCTAAAAACATTTTCAAAGAAAGCTGACTTAAAAAACATACTGCCACCTCTTTTTTAACTGTATGGCCTTTCCCTATCTACATTTTTCACATCTCATCATCTTTATCTATTTTCTTTTTTTAACTAATTGCTGGAGGTAAATTCATCTTTCTCACGTGATGTATGACGCACAGAACACGGTGTTCCTAAAGCAGATATTTCAAAACAAGGGTTTGGTAATCAACGTGTATTTTCTATCAAATGCAATTTTGCAAGTACTAGTAACAAAACAAAAACATTGTAAATCTCTTAGGCGTTACAGATAGCTTATTGTAAGATTTCCTTGGGGCAATAATGAAGATGGAAATCTCAAGAAAACGTTAAAACCACCATACATCAAGAGATTTCATACATATTCAAGAGATGGAAATAAAGTGAGAGGATTGGCAGAATCCAAACCAATCCAATCCAATCCAATCCAATCGAAGAGGAAGGAAACAGGCACAGAAAAGGATGGGTCACATTAGTGGCGGAGCAGTAAAAACAATGCACGCGCACTGCTTCTAGTTCCAATCACGTCCTAGAACCTGAGGCCAAGATTTCGGGCGGTGCTCCGAGCGCTTCCTTAGGACCTCGCCCCTTCTACCTGCCCCATCGCTTCCGCGTAACTCAAAGGCCTAATCCCTCAACTCCTTCAACTCTGCTCAAAGTCACCTTCTCACTGCAGCCTACTTAAAAGCTCACACCCGCTTAAGCCCCTTCCCCTCTTCAGACTACCCGGTGTTTCCACTATTTACACTGGCCCCTCCCCGCCCTCGATCTACATTCCCTCCGACACCCCCGCCTGCAGCTCATCCTTTAAATCCCGTAGGAAAGGGGCGGGGCCGGCGCCGAGGCCCGCCGACTGGAGGGGCTTATCCGTGCGCCCCGTCCACCCACGCGGCGTGCGGAGGCCCAACGCGCGAGAGGTTCCCCTCGCTCCGGAAGCGCGATTGCGGACGGAATCGCACGTGATCGTGACGTCAGTGCACCCGCGCCGCCGGCTGGACGCCCGCGTCAGCTGTGGTTCAGGCCCTTCGCCCAGCTCTGTCGTGGCGGCCGGCGGCCGTGTCCGCGGACTTCCCGGGCTTGGAGCCGGACATCGGCATGTATCACAACAGCAGCCAGAAGCGGCACTGGACCTTCGCCAGCGAGGAGCAATTGGCGCGGCTGCGCTCCGACGCCAACCGCAAGTTCAAATGCAAAGCCGTGGCGAACGGGAAGGTGAGCACGGGGTCGGCCGCCCGGATCCGTAAAGTCTCGCCCCACTGCGGGCTCCCCGCACCCTTCCGCCTCTCCTCCTCGGGGCGCTCGGGTACCTATTTAAACAGGTTGTAGGGCAAGAGATGGGCAAAGCCACGCCCCGTGGCTGAGTGGCAGGCGAGTAACCAGTCGCATGGCACAGAGACTTGTAGGATGTCCACGTGGTGCGGGACCTGGGCAGTTCGCTGGTCGAGAGGGCGTGTCGGGGAAGGCTTCTCTAGTGACTGGTTTGGTGTAGATGGGCCGAGGGCGTGGCGGGCTGACCTAGCAGCCGGTGCAGGGCGGGAGCTCCGAAGTCGCACGGCAGGTTCCTGGAATGTTGTTGGTCCTGTGTTTCGGAAGCTGAGCACTCGTGCAGGAGAGGCTGAAGAAGGCAGGGAATTTGTAGGCGGAAATAAGAGGAGTTTGAGCTTTGTGATGAAGGGGTAGGGAACCTTTGTAGGATTTTAAATGGCAAATTAACCTTGTATTCTGTACTAGAAAGCCCTCTGGTATCTTGGTGGTGGATCGGTCGGATGGGACAGGTTGGAGGCAGCAATTGACTTAAGAAGGTTTGGATTATGGCTTGCCAGCCAAGTCCTCTCTGCTATTAGCTCCCAGACACTTTTTCTGTTTAATCTTTTCCCCAAAGCTCCAACACCCATCCTAGCACAGGCTTCCTTGCAGCAGGTGTTCCATGTCTCAGATCTATTGTAACTGACATACTGTGCTCTTACCTTTGTCTCGTCTTTCGTATCACTTTATTTTTGGGCTGCTCAAAGTAGTACATATTATGCTGTTTGCGAGGCACTGTTCTAAGCATTTGGCAAGCTCCAGCCCTTCTAATCCTCACGGCTACCTCCTGAGGTAGGATAGATATTTTCCTGCCTTTGTAGCTGAGGAAACTCCAGTACAGAGAGGTTGAATCACTTCTCATGGCTATATTACTAATAAGTGGCAGAGCCAGGATTTGAACCCAACCTAGTTCTAGCATTCCTGCCCTAAAACACAATTACCTGCTGTCTCTGTAAATTAACTCTGGTATTAGTTTTCTAGGGCTGCCATTAAAAAAAAAAAGACACATAAACTAGGTGGCTTAAAACAACAGAAATCTACTGTTTCGTGGTTCTGGAGGCTAGAAGCCTGAGATAAACGTGTTGGCCCGTTGGTGCTCTCTGCCACTTCTAGGAGAAGATTCTTCCTTTCTCTTCCAGCTTCTGGTAACCCCAGGTGTTCCTTTGCTTGTGCTACCATAACCCCAGTCTCTACCTTCATTTTTCCATAGTGTTTTTACTGTGTTTCTGTATCTCCCCATGTTCTTACAAGAATACCAGTCATAGTAGATTAGGAGCCACTCTGCTACAGTGTGACCTTCCTTACCTTACCTAATTACATCTGAAGAGACCGTATTTCCAAATAAGGTCACATTCTGAGGTACAGGCATACCTTGTTTTATTGAGCTTTGCTTTATCGTGCTTCACAGATGTTGCATTTTTTACAAATTGAAGGCAAGACCCTCCACCTGCAAAAAGATTACTATTTGCTTTATTGCGGTGGTTTGGAGCTGAACCCACAGTATCTCAGAGGTATGCCTGTACTGGGGGGTTAGGATTTCAATATGTCTTTTATTTTGGTAGTTGTAATTAAAGCAGTAACAGGGCCTAAAGGATATTTGTTGTAAAATTGTCTGTAGTCTATTCTATAGTTTACCTGGATAGATGAGAGGTAATATCAAAGTGAGAATTATTATCCTTGAGACACTTGATTTTTTTTTATCTTAACCTGTGTGACTTAGTGATTGACTGAACTAGTAGTCTTGAAAACTTTCCAACTTTTAACAGTGTATCTCCTTTTTGATTTCTAAATAATGACATTATAGCTGTGAGCATATTTGTACACTCCGTCAGGATTGCTTATACCTTAAGCAAATGTCCAGCTGACATTCTGCGAAACTGTGAAATGATAGTTTAGTTTTAGTTTATTAAGTATTTTCCTAAAGCTGTTTTATGCAATATTTGGCAATTCTATAAAGAGAAAGCATTGTGTGGTGTATTTCCCCCTGGCTGGAGATAAGTAATCTGGACAGAGAAAAAGATTTTAAAATTATTTAAGTTACTGAACTTTTGTTGTAACTTTTGATCTAAAGGTTCTTCCAAATGATCCAGTCTTTCTTGAGCCTCATGAAGAAATGACTCTCTGCAAATACTACGAGAAAAGATTATTGGAATTTTGTTCAGTGTTTAAACCAGCAATGCCGAGGTCTGTGGTGGTAAGTTGTGGTAGTGATGAAGTAAAATGCTCTTCAGGTGACTTCTGAAATATGACCTTTTCTAAATTTGTAACTTAGTCCTGTGTCCACTTCATTCAGGAATGCAGCTTAGTTATATAAATATGTAATTTATTTTAAGTTTTTGTCACATTTTTCAATAACTGTCTTAAATTATGAATTCCTATATCATATCTTATAAAGTGTTTCAAGGCTCATTTCATAGTCAGAAGAATTTTGAGGTCTGCTAGATAGGCCATGACATCCTTGTTTTATAGTGAAAGAAAAAAATAAATTACTTTTTCTCCAGGTTCTCAGTTGATGAGTAGAACTAGGACGAGAACATAGAGTAGTGCTTCTTCAGCTGTATCACACACGTTTGAATTAATGCATTCATTCATCATTTGCAATCATATGTTCCAGCAAAGCCAAAGGAATTTTTAATCCTGATTATTAGAAGCTGGAGATTTCCATTGGGTAAAATATTATCTTGTGATTGTTTCAGATACATGGGTTCTGAGGACCCCATTTGTGTGCTATGTGTGTGCGTGTGTGTGTACTGTGCTGGAACAATGGTGAGGAGAAAGAAGTAGTTAGAATTTTTTGGCTATTTGGATTTACATGCACTGTCCCTGTAATTGTCCCTATTGTGTGTATTCTTGTTTAGCAAAGATAAGCTGAGATTAAAAAGCTGAAAGATTCAGAAAAAAGGGTAAAATATTTTTTCCTTATCTTACAGACTTGTTTTGAAGAACAAATGTGAAGGTAGCTTAATTGAAGGTCTATCTTAAGTTGTAAAGTCATACATAGTGAATAACTTAGTTTACAGCAGGAATTAACCCCCTAGGAAATAATCCCCATTTTTATGGTTGAAAAAATTGAAGTTTATTGAAAATATTGAATCCAAAAGTAGTCATTGTATCTTCTTCATTTACCAGACCTTCATCTGAGAGATTAAAGATTCAGGAAGAATTTTAGATACACTAAATCTTTGTCCAGATTTAGTTCTCTTCTGATAAAAGAACTATAACCCTAAAGTAGTAGTAGGTTTAAGTGATATTTTCAGATGCAGAAACTGAATCCTTAATGGAATTTGTCTTTATACAACCTGCTTATTTATAATTGAAGAATTTTTTTTCATATAAAATGACATAAAATATTTAAAAGGAAATATTCTTTTTTTAAATCATGAAATAGATAAATTTATTTTATTCGTTCTAGCCAAATGACATAGTGGTTAAAAGTACAGGCCGTTCACCCGGACTGGTGTGGCTCAGTATGTTGGGCACTGCCCCACAGAGCAAAAAGTCTCCAGTCTGATTCCTGGTCAGAGCATACGCTAGGTTGTGGGTTTGGTCTCTGGTCGGGATCATATGCTCGATCTCAGTCTCTTTCTCTCTCTCTGTCTCTTTCTCTCTCTCTCTTAACCTCTCTAATAAATTATTTTTAAAAAAGTACAGGCAACTTTTTGTTGAGTTCAGTCCTTATTAAGATGTATGACCTTGAACATCTGATTAACTGAACAAGTCAGTTAATCTGGTTGATGCTCCATTTTCTTCTTTGTAAAGGTAAGATAGCAGTGTTTCATCAGCCATTTTAAGGATTGAAATGAGATGGTAGTTTTGTGCTTGGCACAGAGCCTGGCACGTGGAGTGCAGTCAGTAAGCAGCAGGTGTGGCGCTGCTCCCACTGTGTGGTTTAGTGATCATGGTTACTGTCACAGATCTGAAGTGGATTTGGGGAGAAGGCTGATGGCCACAACTGTTAGACTCAATATTTTTACAAGATTGAGTTGTAAAGCTGTGAACATTTACATTTTTCCTCCTTAAATTTTTCTAATTTGAGCCATTTTTGATATTCTGAATTCTAAAATAGACACATTTTATAATAAGCCAATCACCATAGAAAGGATAACCCAAGGTGGACAGGCAGCTAAGGGTGTTTTGGCTGTGATGTTTCTATAGTATTTCATCATAGTTTATTTTGATAAAGAAGAATTAAGTTTTGGTATTTTGTATGAATAACATTTTCAAAGGAACTTTTTTTATTTATTGGGATAACATTGGTTAATAAGATCATATAGGTTTCAGGTGTACATTTCTATGGTACCTGATCTGTAAATTGCATCGTGTGCCCACGGCCCAAAGTCAAATCATCTTCCTTTCCTACCCATCCTCGTAACCACTCCACTGTTGTCTGCATCTGAGTTTCAGTTTTATATCCCATATATGAGTGAAACCATACGGTTCTTAGCTTTTTCTGACTGCCTCATTTTGCTTAGCCTCATATTTTCAAGGTCTATCATGTTGTTGCAAATGTTGGTATTTCATGTTTCCTTATGGCTGAGTAGTGTTCCATTATAGATATGTACCTCATTTTCTTTGTTCAATCCTTTACTGAAGGACACTTCGGTGTTTTTTATATCTTGGCCACGATGAATAATGCTGCAGTGAACATAGGGGTACATCTGTCTTTGGAAATAAATTTTTTTTGATAAATAAGTTTTAGTTTTTAAATTAAATTTAATATGTATGTGTGCATAGATTCTGATAATATATATATTTTTTTAACTTTAGGGTACAGCTTGCATGTATTTCAAGCGTTTTTATCTTAATAACTCAGTAATGGAATATCACCCCCGGATAATAATGTGAGTATAAATCTAATTTATTGATTTTTATTTAAGAGGACCTTCATACTATGTGTGTGTGCGCGTGTGAGAAAAGATGAGTTCCTAGTAAAAGATAATTTAAACTCGTCTTCTATTCTGAACTTAAGATCCCTGAATATACTCCTTAAATACCTGTAATACTTCCCTGTAATACTAATGGCATCTGAACTTCAACTTGTACAAATTCAAATAGTGGGCTTTTTTTTTCAAGCTAGCTTCCCTAATGCCCCTTTCTTCTCCCAGTTGTTGAGTGAGAATCACTAGTGGTACCTCCTCTCCTACATCCAGCCCCTTTACAAATCCTATAGGTCCATAGTCATTTCAATTGAACAAAGGTCTTTGTGTTTCTGCCCTCCAATGAGTACTCTGCTTATCATTGAAGATAAAATTGAAAGTAGTAGGAGGCTCATTAAAGAGCTTACTGTTGATCACATTGTCCCTGTTTGGTTTTTCCATTTTTCATTCCCATTTCGGTCAGGTCCTTGTTATTTCCAGTCTTGACTTTTGTAGTAATTTTATTACTAGCATCTCATTCTGAGATTTATGTAGTAGCAATGAGTTTCTTAGGTTTGTTTGTACATTAGTAATCCCCTATTCAAATGCCCTTGGAGACTTCCACCGATGGGTCCTCTGCAGACCTACATTTCATCCCATGCTCATGTGGTACATATGTATGTACTGTTGCATTTTTTTTTCTCTTCCATCTATATTTCATGATTCAAAGTACTCCTATTCCTCAATTATTTCGTTCTTCCAGATTTTAGGTTGAACAGTATGAAACTGCCATTAAGTCATTAATGTTGAATGCTATTGCAGTATTACACAGTTCAACCTAATTTTATAGTCTTTTATGGATTAAAAGTTTGAACAGGAAACTGTCTCTCCCCTCCCTCCCTCTCTCCCTTCCCGCCCTCTTTAAAACATATCCTGTGATGTCTGCTGTAGTCACTTGTGAATATTAGGTAATTTTAGAATGTACTTTTAGAAATAAAATATTTAGATATTTTTCAAAGTGTGTATATATAGCCTTAGTATGTGTATATGAGAGAAAATTACTTCCTAGTAAAGGGTAATTTAGACTTGCATTCTATTCTGAATTTAAGATTCCTCATTATATTCCTTTATTTTCTACTAGGCTTACTTGTGCATTTTTGGCCTGCAAAGTAGATGAATTCAATGTATCTAGTCCACAGTTTGTTGGAAATCTGCGGGAGAGTCCTCTTGGACAGGAGAAGGCACTTGAACAGATTTTGGAGTATGAACTGCTACTTATACAGCAACTTAATTTCCACCTTATTGTTCACAATCCTTATAGACCATTTGAGGGCTTTCTCATTGACCTAAAGGTAATTTTGTTGCTATAAAGTAAACCAGTAGAGTGTACTCCTTTGCTGTCATTACTGTAACCAAAGGAATTCAAAATTATAACTTTTAATTATCTTAATTGTTACAACATGGTCTCAGCTAAAACTTGAGTGCGGCCGGGTCTCCTAGGGCAATGATCCTGTTTCAGTATGCAGCAGAAGCACCTGGAGAGCTTAGGAACTCAGTGTTGGGCTGCAATGCCAGAGCTTCTGATTTAGTAGATGGCAAACACTGATCCAGGGATCATAATGAGGACCCCTGTGAGTTCAGAATAATGCTTTTAAAATCTTAAGATCTCTCTTATAACTCTGAAGTATATTTCATAGATTTGACATAAAGAACCATGAAAAAATTCTTAAATTTAAACAAGATTACAAAGTGACTTCTAGTTTTAGTGCATTGGGAACTGGAATCAATATGTAAGCATAAAAAATGTAAGTAAATAAGTATCAGCAAAAGCAACTTTTTAGTTACTTTGTTTTGGCCCCGAAAAGGGACTTGGATTACCTGACTAAAGTCAAACAGGATTCAGAAACTGGTTCAGTCATCTCAGTTGAAAGGTGAAATTGGGTACCTTCTGTATTCCAAACATTGTGCTGGATGGTAACGCCAGGAACAAAACAAGAACAGCCCCAGCTTTTCTACACCTAGAGTCTAAGGGGAAAGAGGATCATTTATTCGGATGCTCAGTGTTACAGAGAGGGAAATACAGGATACTTTAAAAGGAGATAGCAGATTGAAGGGAAGGGAAGACAGTTCTGAGAAGGTGTCATTTAAAGTGAAATTCATACCAAGAGTGGGAATTTGGTGGTGAAAGAGCATCCCAGTAGGACTTCTCTGGTCAAAGTCCCAGGTTCAAAAACGCTGGGGCACTAAAGAACCTAAACAGCTTAGAAATGGAGAGGAAGACTGCCACAGAGTGTTGCCTGAGTGGAAGGCAGCACCTGGACTGTGAAGGTGATGTTACGGATTTTGATTAGAGCAGTGGTAAACCAGTAAAAGGTTTAAATCTGGAGAGTGGCAAATTAGGTTTACACCTTTAAAAAAGTCATGTTTTCAAGCTCACGCATCAGTCTCCATCAGATATTTATTGCACATCTGTATGTGTCACGATGATGTGGAGAATGGATACAAGGATACTATTACTATGCTGTTAGTTTCACTCGTGTAGCAGCGGGTAGTCCAGAAGGAGCTTCTTGGACTTCAGAGCTAGTAGGCAGTGTCAGTAGAGCTTGAAGTTGCATTGCGTATAGAGAGTGAAGACGGGTGAGGAGCTTGTGGGTTTCTGGCCTGAACACATGGTGTTATACTTTCTGACATGGCACAGGGGAAATTTGTGGACGGTGGAGGGATAGAGGGTTGATGAATTTGGTTTGGAACCTCGTAAATTTTCATTGCCTGCAACACATCCAGATGGGTAGTCATTTGTATCTGGAGGTCAGAGAAGATGGCTACAGGTGGGCAACATCGCCCCAGGAAAATTTCAAGTGGGTTGGCTATGAGGACCATTGAAGGGGTAGGGGGAGAAATATAAGAATCTAGCAAGAAGGGTGAAGAATATCCAGAGAGAGGTAGGACTTTCTAAAGAAGTGGAGTAGAAAATTTAGAAGAGGAACACGGGCAACTCCTCACTCCCTCTCAGAATTTAGGTGGAGTAAAAGTAGATGGATAACATTTGCTGGATGCCAGAAAGGTCATTTGTGATCTTGGTGAAATTAGTCTCTCTGGAGTGTGAAGGAAGAAGGGGAATAAATAGAAAGTGAGGACATATATATGTAACTTGGATTAAACAGCTTGTCTTTGAAGTGGGAAAAGATGGGATTATTGAGAAGATGGAACCGCTAGAGATAGAGAAAAGGGACTTTTGTGGAAGAAACTAATGTGTGGAGCTGGTAGTAAGAGAAAGCTTAAAGGGAAAAGTAGAGAATATGGAGCTCATGTTTCTCTTTGGAGTAAGGTAGAAGGATTGCCTTGAGAATAACAGCTTTTAAGGCAGGAAAAGAGGAAAGCATGGGTGAAGATAGTGTTATGTCTGGGGATTCGGTGGTAGCAGGAAATAGAGTGGTATTCTTTGTTAGGAACAGGGATCATTTTCTGAGAGTGATGGGGTTTCTGAGCATTATTAAAGATACTGAGAGATGGAAATGTTTAACATAGTCACTGAAAAGTAGAACGAATATTCCATGGAACATTATAGTGTTGAGAGCCCCACTAAGATCAGGGAACCTAATTTATAATAATAATAATACCAGACCTACTAGTTGTGTTGTGTCCTCTAGCAGCACTCAGAAATCTGGGTATGGTTGCAAAGATGGTTTGTTGAATTCACCTATTGTTGAAGTTTAGCCAGAAATGTGTTGGCAGCATATCGGGGTAGCGGGTTCAGGAGGGAAAGAAGGACCATAGGACACAGGTGAGCTGGAGCAAATGGAGGGATAATGGACCGAAGGTTCTAAGGAGAAAGCCAAAAAATAGCCGTGAAATAATTGAACAAATGTATTGGGAAGAGGAGCACTGTGGTCATCGTGGAATGTCTGAATTTATTATATCTGAGGTCAGGCATTTTAGGATAATGACAAGACCTGCATGTGACTACACAATTATATCTGATATTGTTTCAGATTATATTGTGGAAAAGATTTCTTACTACTTCAGGACCGGAATGTGAATAGCTATACTAAATCCAAGGATTTAGGGTTCATCTTAAAGTGTAAGAATTGTCAGGAAATATGGGAATTTCCATATTTCTTAGGCATATTGTAAAAATAATTCAGTAATCAAACTAAGATTAATTTCCATTTGCTTCTTCTCAAAAATAGATTTAAATAGAGGAATTTCGAATCAAAATGAACATGTGCTTTCTTCCTAAATGTTTCTTACATCTGAATCACCTGAATTGCCTGGATGTGTTTACCTGGGAGTATGTATTTCTTAGGTTAGCTTCAGACCCAGTGGAATTTCTGAGCCTCCTTTCCCCTAACTCAGAGAGACAAAGAGAGGGATTAGCGTAAATCAGAATAGCCAAGTACTATGCTGGGAACTTGAGCTATATTATCTTAAAGCCTGTATTATATAGTGACTGCACTTTCGGTGCATTCTAATGGTGAGTACAGAATAATCTTACGTGTAAAGATCGTTGCTGCAGTGTTGAAAAGAAGTTACTTTTCTAAAGCACCCTGAGTTAAATACTTTGTGGTTAATACAGATATTTTGAACTGTTGTTACTCCATTAAACTCCCATAAGTAATAACATTTGCAAACTTTCTTTCTAGACCCGCTATCCCATGTTGGAGAATCCAGAGATTTTGAGGAAAACAGCTGATGACTTTCTTAATAGAGTTGCATTGACGGATGCTTACCTTTTATACACACCTTCTCAGATCGCCCTGACTGCCATTTTATCTAGCGCATCCAGAGCGGGAATTACTATGGAAAGGTATTGATTTGTGTTTTGACTCAGATCACTTAGTCACTCAGTTTATTTCCTCCTGGAGTCTGGATATAAAGGACTATACTCACTTTTGTAAATATAGTTCTTTGAATCTCCTATGGCTGGAAAGGTTGGGGCAACTGAGGAAAGAAATGAAATCACCTTTTAAGGAAATCTTTAAAAATTAAGGATGATATTTTCAAGCTAAGAGGGTCTGTTTATGACTAAAGTAGAGGTAAATTAGTTGATCTTCAAAAGACTGATACCGTTATGACTACGTGACAAATTCAGAAGTTTTATGAACTGGTAAGCAACATGAAGGCACAAAATTATCTGCTTGTTTTATTCTCCTGCTATGGAGCATGTGTGGTACCTGGAATTCAGTAAAGTTTTTATTGACTGAATAATGCCTTAGAGAATGCCCAAATGAATTGCAGCTCAGCTGTAAATAGTAATAGTTAACACATAAATGCACACTGAGAATGAGGTTCTATGATAAGCTTTACCTCAGTTTAATTCACTTGATTCTTATAGCAGTATCTTGAGTACAGATTAATTATTATACCTGTATTATTTATATTTATTTATAATTTGAGTACAGTCTGGCAGCAAATTAGATTTTAAATTTTTATATTTAATTTCTTTGAGACCATTGAGCTCTGCTTGATTTTATTCCTTGAAATAGCGGAGGAAGTGTCCCACATGTTTGTCATCCCTCATCCATAACTTCAGAGTCCATTTGTGTGGGGGCAGCAAACATGAGCAGACATGATTTAGCCTGCTCAACTTAGTGGGGACATCTTGTCTTGTGGAACATCGCTGTGTGTTACCAACGACAGGGTGCTGCCCAGGCATCACTGCAGCGGTCAGTTTGCATTCAGGGTGTGTGCGCCAGGTCGCCTCTGCAAGGCAGGAACAGCTCTAATTTCAAAGCAAATCCAAGATAAGGGTTTGCAGGCTTGTATTTTGTTTAATTTCTAGTATGCCTCTACAAATAGAGCTAGCCAATTGTATATAAAAATATACATTTAATCCCAAAATGATACCTATCTAATTTCTAAGCAAGCCTTTATTGAATGCCTTCTCTGTACCTGCACTGTTCTACACTTTAGGAATATAATAATTAACAAGCTACAAATCCTTTCCCTAGTTGAAAAAGATAGTCGTACAAATAATTGGTATCAATGGAATTTAGGTGTGAGGTTTCCAGTCTTTAACAGAAGAAAGCCTCCTTTTGACAATTCAAATAACAAATGAATATGTTTAAGTATCATATCTATACAGCTTATATGCACATTATTCAGGGGTGAAATTTTTTCTTAAAGGATTTTGTTGATAGTTTCCTTTTCTGTGCAAAAGCTTTTTAGTTTGAAGTAGTTCCATTTGTTTATTTTTTCTTTTGTTTCCCTTCCCTGAGGAGATTTACTAAAAGCAATGTACAAGAGTTTACTGGTGATGTTTTCATCTAGGAGTTTTATGGTTTTGGGTCTTATATTCTAATTCATTTTGAGTTTATTCTTGTATATGGTGTAAGATAATGGTCTAGTTTTATTTTCTTTTGCGCATATCATCTGTCCAGTTTTCTCAACACCATTTATTGAAGAGACTCTCTACCCTATTGTATGTTCTTGTCTCCTGTGTCATAGATTAATTGACCATATAGGCGTGGGCTTATCGGTGGACGGTCTGTTCTGTGCCATTGGCCGACACATCTGCCTTTGTGCCGGTGCACTGCTGTTGCGTTGCAGCCTGTATAGCTGGGTATCAGGTGGCGTGCTGCTTACGCCTTTGTAGTTCTGTGTCAAGATTACTTGGCTATTTGGGATTTTAAGTAAAATTCCATGAATTAAAGATTAATTTGGAAGATTGTATATTTCTAGGAGTTTATTCATTTCTTCAAGGTTGTCCAATTTGTTGGCATATAATTGTAATCATTTCTAATAATCCTATGTATTTCTGTGCCATCAGTCATCACTTCACTTTCATTTCTGATTTTATTTACTTTGTTTTTCTTCTTGATATGCCTGGTTAAAGGTATATCAATTTCCTTTAAAGAAAACAGCTCTTGGTTTTATTGATCTTTGACCTATTTTTAGACACTATTTTACTTCAGCTCTGATCCTTACTTCCTTCTACTCTCTTTAGGCTTTGTTTTTCTTTTTCTGGTTCCTTTAGGTGCAAGGTTATATTGTTTGAGATTTACTTGTTTCTTCAGGTAGGCCTGTATTACTATGAATTTCCCTCTTAGAACAATTGTATTCTGTAGATTTTGGGTTGTTACATTTTCATTTTGTTTCAAGGTATCTCTTGATTTCTTCCTTGACCTCATTGTTAACCCCTTCATCGTTTAGTAACTTGTTATTTAGCATCCATGTGTTTGTGTTTTTCAATTTTCTTCTTGTAATTTCTTCTTGTAGTTTCTAGTTTCATAACATAATGTTTAAGAAGATGCTTGATAAAATTCCAGTCTTCTTAAATTTTTTAAGACTTGCTTTGTGGCCTAACATGTCATTGATCCTAGGAAATGTTTCAGTTGTACTTGAAAAGTATACATAGTCTGCTTCTTTTGAGTGAAATGTTCTAAAAATACCAAATACAGTGGTACCTTGGTACTCGTCCATTAACTCGTTCCTGAACTCGTGGTGAGTGCCAAAACCCAGGAATACCAAGCAAGCCATGAATGATGAAGCATTTTCTCTTATGGGGCAGCATCATGACTCAAATTTCTAGCAAGTGTGATGAGTCCCAAGTGAGTGCCAAGTGCTGAAACTTTTTTTTTTCCCATTAAAATGGAACAAGTATAGGCTGTGGCAAGTTCTGAAGCCCTGAGTACTGAGGTGTGGGTCTACATGCATCTGGTCTATTATTTCATTTAAGGTCATCGTTTCCTTGTGGATTTGCTGCCTGGATAAGCTATCTGTTGATATTAATGAGGTGTTAAATTTCCCTACTATTACTGTACTAGCGTTTATTTACCCCTTTAAGTCCATCAATATTTGCTTTTTAAAATTTTTTTAAAGATTTTATTTGTTTTTGGGGAGGGGAAGAGAGGGAGAAAGGCGGGGAGAGAAACATTGATGTGTGAGAGATACACCCATCTGTTGCCTCTCGCATGCCCCCAACTAAGGACCCACCTGCAACCCAGTCATGTGCCCTGACTGGAAATTGAACTGGAAGCCTTTCAGTTTGCAGGCTGGTGCTCAGTCCACTGAGCCACACCAGCCAGGGCAATATTTGCTTTATATGTTTAGATGCTCCTACATTGGGTGTGTAAATTTTTACAATGGTTATTATATGTCCTCTTGTTGTATTGTTGCCTTTATCATTATGAAACGTCCTTCTTTGTCTCACGTTATATATAGCCTTCGTTATATATAAAGTCTGTTTTGTCTGATATAAATATTGCTACCCCACCTTTTTTGTTGGTTTCCATTTGCGTGAAATATCTTTATCCATCCCTTTACTTTCGGTCTATGTGTGTCTTTCAGCTGAAGTAGGTCTCTTGTAGGCAATGTATATATGGGTCCTGTTTTCTAATCCATTCAACCACTCTATGTCTTTTGATTAGAGCATTTGTTCCCATGTACATTTAAAGTAATTATTGATAAGAATATAGCCATTTTATTCTTTTATTGTTTTTGTACTCTTCCTTTCTTGTCTTCTTGCTCTCTTGTGTGTTGATGATTTTTCTGTAGTTTTGTGTTGGATTCTTTTTGCTTCATTTCTTATATATCTTTTGTAGATTTTTCATTTGTGGTTACCATGTGCCTCATGTATATCAAGCTGTGTTTATAGCAGTTTATTTTAAGTTGATGGTTGCCTAAATTTGAATACAATCTATAAACACTCCCATTTTAACTCCTTCCGTATATATATATACACACACATATATACACATATACATGTATATATATAACATATACATGTATATATACATATACATTTCATTTTTTAATTGTTTTTGAGAGAGAAAGAGGAAAACATTGATTTGTTGTTACACTTATTTAAGCATTCATTGGTTGATTCTTGCATGTGCCCTGACCAGGAATTGAACCTACAACCTTTGTGTATCAGGACAACACTCTAACCAACTGAGCTACCTGGCCAGCCAGGGCTCATGTTTGGGTTTGTCATTATTTTTTACTACTTTTATGTGTGTCTGTTAGTGTGTATTCTTTTATTTCCTGTTATAATTACACGATTTTACTACTTTTGTCTTTTAACCTTCATGCTAGGTTTTTATTTGGTTGATGTACTGCTTTTATTGTGCATATCTTTGTCAGAGTTTTTTTTCTTTGCTATATGTTTTTATTCATATTTTTTTACTCTTTCTTAAAAAAATTCCCTTTAACATATCTTGTAATACTGGTTTAGTGTTGATGAACTCCTTTATCTTTATCTTGTCTGGAAAACTCTGTCTCTTTTCTTCAAGTGGAGTAATACTGGTTGTAAGTCCTTGCTTTTCATCATTTTGAATTATTTTTTGTCAGTCCCTCTGGCCTGCAGAGTTTATGTTGAGAAATAGGCTAATAGCCTTGGGGAAACTCTTATACATGACTATCTGCTTTTCTCTCATTACTTTTAAGATTCTCCCTTTGTCTTTTTAACTTTGGGCATTTTAATTATGGTCTTTCTTGATGTGGGCCTCTTTGAGTTCATCTTGTTTGGTTCTCTGCACACTTCCTGGATTCATGTCTCTTACCTTCACCAGGTTTGAAAGTTTTCCGTTATCATTTCTTCAAACAGGTTCTCAGTGTCTTGCTCTTAACTTTTCTCATTCTGGTACCCTGATGATGCAAGCAGTGTAAGCTTGGTGTTGATCCAGAAGTTCCTTAAACTATTCTCACTTTTTAAATTTTTTTTCTTTTTGCTGTTTTGATTCTTTTGCTACCTACTCTTCTAGATCACTGATTTGATCCTTTGCTTTATCTAATCTGCTGTTGATTCTATTGAATGAATTTTTTCTTTCTGTTACTGTATTCTAAATTTCTGACTGGTTCTTTTTTATGGTTTCTCTTTGTCTTTTTCATCCCTTTACTTTTAGTCTATATGTACCTTTCAATCTGAAATAAGTCTCTTGTAGACAGCACATGTAAAGGGTCTTATTTTCATAACCATTCAGCCATCCATTCATTCTTTCGATTGAGGCATTTAATCCATTTTCATTTAAAGTAATTATTCATAGACATGTATTTATTAACATTTTTTTCATATTTTTTATCTCCTTCTTAAAGAAAGACCCTTTAACATTTCTTATAATACTGGTTTGGTTGTGACAAACTCCTTCAGCTTTTTCTTGTCTGGGAAGCTCTTTATCTGTCCTTCCATTCTAAATATAGTTTTACTGGGTAGAATAATCTTGGTTGTAGGTCCTTGCTTTTCTTCACGTTGAAAAATTTGTGTCAATCCCTCTGGCCTACAAAGGTTTCTGTTGAGAAATTGGCTGCCAGTCTGTAGGAGCTCCCTTGTAGGTCACTAACTGCTTTCCTCTTGCTGTTTTTAAGATTCTCTCTTTGTCTTTAACCTTTTGTGTTGTAATTATGATGTGTCTTGGTGTGGGCCTCTTTGGGTTCATCTTGTGTGGGACTCTGTACTTCCTGGACTTTGTGGGGGGTTTTTTTTCCTTCACCAGGTTAGGGAAGTTTTCAGTCATTACTTCTTTAAATAGGTTCTCAGTCCCATGCGCTCTCTTTTCTCTTCTGGTACCCCTAAGATGCAGATTTTGTTACACTTGATGTTGTCCCAGAGGTCCTTTAAACTTTCCTCTCATTTTTGAAAAGTCTTTTCCCTTTCTGCTGCTCTGAATGTATGTTTTCTGCTACCTTGTCTTCCCAGTTGTTACCTCAGTCTTCTGCTTTGTCTGATTTGCTGTTGATTCCTTCTAGTGTATTCTTTATTTCAGTTGTATTCTTCATTTATGACTGGCTTTTTTTATCATTTCTATGTACTTTTTTATTTTGTTGAAGTTCTCCCTGTGTTCCTTGGTATCTTTATAACTGTTGTTTTGAACTCTGTATCTGGTAGTTTGCTTGCCTTCATTTCCTTTAATTCCTTTTTCTGGAGATTTCTTCCGTTCTTTTATTTGGGACATGTTTCTTTGTCTTGCCATTTTGTCTGCCTCTCTGTGTTTCAATGAATTTAGGTAGATATGCAATGCCTTCCAGTGTTGGTATGGTGGCCTTAAGTAGCAGGTGTCCTGTAGGGCCCAGTTGCTCGGCTTATCAAGTCACCTGTTCTGGGCACTCCAGGTATGCCCCCCTAACCCCTGTGTGAGCTGTGTGTATCCTCCTGTTGTAGCTGAGCTTTGATTGCTGTTCATGAATGGGAGGGATCAACCCTCAGGGCAACTGACAACTAGAGTGGTGGAGGTGCTGTGCAAGGCCTGACCCTACAGAACAGAATTTGCTTCAGCAGGGCTCTGGTTGCGGCCGAGTCTGCCCCTTGAGTGTATCACTCATGGAATGCCCAGGTGGTACTCCATCATGGTCTGAAGCTGGCTAATGTGTGCACTGCCTCTGGGTTCTCCCAAGAGGTACAGGCTAAGGTAAGCCACCATCTGTGCTCTTCCCAGGGCCACCAAGCATGGGCTACAAAGCGATCTGTAGATGGCTGCTATTTGAGCAGGGCTGGAGTCCCGTTGCCCAGGAGAGGGCACGTTGTGAACCGAGTCCTGCTGTTGCTGGTGCCAAGCCTGGGGCTACTTAGCAGGAGGTATGTGGCACACTGAGGCCAGATGTTGCTTATTTGGGGTTTGTGAACCTTGAGAGAATATGGGAAAGTCCATAGCATGAACCAAAACAGAATGTTTGTATGGATAACCCACTGGAAGTGTCTTGGGCCCACAAGTTGGGTGAGATGGGGGTCTCAGGAAATTTCAAGGGCAGGACGGACCGTGTTAGGTTGATGTTAGACTCAGATCTTATGCTTATCTGCATCTCCAAGGGGAGGGCTCAGCAAAGGAACAATGGCCTCTGCCAGCACTTCTGTCTGGGGAAAAAACTGCTCCTCCAGCCCTCATCCCAAAGCCAGACAGTTCCTTCCTGAATGTCCCTGGTGCCTTTTGAGCCACCCTACCAGCACTGGAGCTCAGAGGGAGTCTTAGTAAGTCCATGCAGAAGGCCCCTTAGAAGGATCATGTGGATTCTAGAAGCCCTCCATTTTACTCAGCCATAATCTGCTAGTTTTCACAGCTGGAAGTTATGGGGTCTTCCTTTTTTTAGCAGTAGAACCCTGGGCTAGGGATCCTGGTGTGGGGCTGGGACTCCTCACTCCTCGGGGGGACCGCCATAGCTGAAGTATCCCTTGTGATTTTTAACCACAACACGTGGGTATGGGACCAGCCCATTATGAATCTCCACCCCTTCTGCTTGTCTCATAGTGGCTTCTTTAAATAAGTCCGTAGTTATAGGACTTATATTCAGCCAGATTTCATTTGGTTCCCAATGATGTTTGTCCTATAGTTGTCATTTTTTTGGAGATGTGGGAGGATGCAAGTACTGTGTTCACCTATTCTTCCATCTTGAGCATAAGCCTCCCTTCTGTTTCTTAATCTCCACACATGGGTGGTGGACCAGCCCATTTTGTGCCTCTGACCCTTTTACCAGTCTTGACATGGCTCCCACTTTCTATCCTTGGTTATAGCAGTTCTGTTCACCTAGTTTTCAGATGGCTTTCTATGATGGCTCTATAATTTTGTTGTAGTTTTGATGTAGTCGTTGGAGGAGGCGAGCACGATGTCTGCCTACTCCACCATCCTGAAGGGAGGAGAATAGGATGTTGCTTTTACATCATTACTGATTTCAAAAAGGGAAAGCCCTTGTGCTGTTGTGATATTCTAGATGATGCTTTAAATCATTAGTCATAGGATATTCTGTTGTTAGTTCTGGGGTTTCTTCTTTTTCATTGAATTCAGAGTTTCATTTGTTTCCTCATTTGACTTCTTTTAGATATTCTTGCTTGCCTATGGGTTTTCTTTTAATCAAAATATTAAAATCTAATTCAGGATTAAGATTAAAAGTTGCTAACTTGAAAATGTTTCACAGAGTTAAAGAATGTGTGAATCTAATTCTTAAAACCAAATGCATTACTTTTATGCTTAAAAAGGAGTTTTAGGGGAAAAAAGGGAAAAGAAAAATGAATTGTTATTTTGAGTTACCAGTAACCAGAAATGTATTAGTGGTTAAGGGAGTTATTGACTTCCATATCTGAAGTTCATTCCCATAACAGATGATGAAGATCTAGTTCAAAATTTGCAATATAAGTTATCTTTATAGTTTAAAAACACATAGCAACACAGTTTCTTAAAGAACTGTCTTTCTATTTCCGTAACTTTATTTTGCCCAAGAGAAAAAATATTACTATTTTTTGTATTCATGTTTGAAATATTACTTATGCCTTGAGAATCTTTTCACTTGGGCTGTGATCAATTATAGATCAAATTCAGGTACATAAAACCTCAGAATAAACATTTCAATGTAAAAATGATACTTTCATATTACTGTCATTGGTTCTAAGAATGGATAATTGGGCTTTAAATCCATTTATGAAAAAGTATTAACACCTTTGATTTGGACTTGATGCACATAAGATATAATAGAATTGTAAGGCATGGGGAAGGGCTGATACTCTTATTTCTTATTCATTTGAATAGCTGTTAGTCCAAGAAGAATAACTATAATTAGCATAGACTTGGTATTAGGAGAGAAGAATCCTTACCAACGCCAGGCTCCTGCTGTTATTTTTCGCTTTGTGACTTTGGGCAAGTTACATGCTCATGACTTGTCTGTCCCTGATGCTCAGATTCCTCATCTGTAAAATGAGGTTCAGACTCATAAAGTTTATACACTAAACACTTATCATTAAAAGAAATGACTATTGCTATTATTAATTCCATACCTCTAAAAGCTTATATATTACAGGTACTAAATGAACTTTGAAAGTTAAACATCTTTTAATTTAAGTTCTAAATCTGTAAGACTATAAGAGCTATGGGTTATAGTTTTATAGAGAGTTCAAATTATTGTTTTTTTAATACTTTATAAATAAATTTAAAATTGACCTGGCTGATGAAATGAACATGGAGGAGAAAAATTTGTCAGGTTTTCTCAAGATGTTATACGTCTCCAATAGATTAAAACTTTCTTCCTTTTTTTACCAGTTATTTATCAGAAACTCTGATGCTAAAAGAGAACAGAACTTGCTTGTCGCAGTTACTAGATATAATGAAAAGTAAGTAAAAGAATACTTTACAAAATATTTTATAACTAAGCTACTTTGTAAAATATCTTGATACGTAACTTGAGATAAAAGATTGTTGTTTTTACTTACTTTCATTGAATTATGGTATCTTGGAACCCTGAAGGATGTATTGGTGGGGAACAAATAAAAGGTACATGAAAAGACAGAATTTTACACATACAGAACTTAAAGTAAAAATTCAGAAAGGCTTGAGTTTCAAAACAGGGTTCTTTCAAAATGTACACAAATATGTGATAGGCACTGGAAAAGGTCTAAAGAGAACTAAATTTAAGTATATTATTTAAATTTGGAATATCTGCTTTGTAGATAAATCAGCTTTAACTAGTTAACATGTGTCATTTGCTGATCATTTTGTCAGTTCATATTGCAAATACTGTGGTTCTCAACTGGGTGCAGTTTTTGCAGTATCTCTCGATATTTTTGGCTATCACAACTTGGGGATTGGTAGTGGCTGCTACCACCATCCAGTGAGTGGTTGTAAGAGTGTCACTAAATATCTCAAGTTCACAGTATACACCCTTGGCAAGCTGAAAAATGGCTCCCCAAAGATATCCCTGTCCTAATCCCTGAAACCTATAAATTTTACTTATGTGGGTGGGGGTAGGTTTTTGGAGATGTGATAAAGGATCTTGAGAGGGGGAGATTATCACGGATTAGCCAAGTGGGGTCTAAATGCAATCACTGGGATACTTATTACAGAAAGGCAGGGAGGGAGGTTTAACACAGAGAAGACAATGTGAAGGCAGCAGAGAGAGATTTGAAGATGTCAGCCTTGGAAACTGGAGTGCTATGGCCACCAGCTGCCACCAGAAGATGGGAAAAGAGAGGAATGGTTTTCCCCCTGGGACCTCCAGAGAGAGGGTGGCCAGGCCAGCATTTTGATTGTGGCCTAGTGAAATTGATTTCAGATTCCTGGGCTTCAGAACCAAGAGAGAGTACATTTCTGTTGTCTTGAGCCTTGCTAAGTTTGTGGCAATTTTTAATAGTAGCCTCAGGATTACTTTCCTGAGCTGCTACATTACTGTAGCCCCTTACAACAAAGAATTGTCCAGCCCAGACTATCAATAGTGCTGATGTTGAGAAACCCTGTTTTAGGGGTTGTGTAAAACCTCCACTTAATGATCGGTGAGATTAGCCAGTCCTCTCTGTTATTCTTGCCTGTCACATAGAATGCTCATGGCTACTTGGCTACTCTACAATAAAAGGTCAATTGTATTTGTCCCCAAAACTTTTTGTGCCAGTATTCTTGTTAATTAAACTTGTAGTTTAATTAAATGATGAATAAACCAATAAAATATGAGATTGAAGATAATGATCTTAGATAATAGTAGTAAATGGGTGTAATTTTTATGTTTTCAAAGTTAAGATGCTTCAGGACATAGAAGCATCATTTCTTGATAATGGTTTGAAATGATCTTAAGGGCTTTTCCCGTTTAATTGAGTGACGTATTTGTGATTTATGAATCATAAAACTGTAGGTCTTCAGTTATACGACTCAGAGGGCTCACTTCCAAAGCTAACTGTGATTTGGCCATTGTTAACGAGGATCATGGAATTTATTAGGTAGAATGGGCCTTAAAGATAACCTACTGTGATCATTTCATAGCTGACAGTTTTGTTACTAAGGTACTGTGATTTCTTCTCAGTGCCTTAATTTTACTCCACTTATTTTAATATGAAATAAGAATAGCTCTTGCTAAAATACTCAGAGCTTTAACAATATTAAGGTATCTTATTCATAATTTTTCAGAACAAAGATATTGGCCTAAGAGTGTTGTGTCACAAGTGTTGAGTTGAAAACATTGCTTTATTTGCATTATGAAATAAGTCAGTGAAATACTCATTTGGAGCATGTGGCTGGCTAATAATAAGCCCTAGATCTCTCATCATTCCCTGACAGATCTTGAGATTTATATTCTTTGGTTTATTGCCATTGAATAAACAGTTCAGGTAGAGGATGTTTCTGCAGTTATAGTCACTAACATAGTAGTTTGCTTTTAGCTTAAAAGGACATTTTTATTTTCTTGGTGGTTTCATTGAATAGATTCTATATTTTACTGAAGCAAGGAATCATTGATTGATACATTTTTACTAAGTATCCTCCCTTTATTGGGTGTTATGTAATAATGGTTTCCTTTGTATACAAGAAGTACACTTTTGACCCACTCTCTGTAGGAATGTTACAAATATGGTTGATGGCAAGAAAGTGTGTTCACTAAATGATGTGAGCCCTATTGTAGGGATTTTTAAAAGGTTTAAAACAGCAAAAAGTGACCACAGTAGGATTTGAAAAAATACTGACTAGATTGTAGAGTGTGCTTATCTTTATGCTATGTTTGTGGGCTAAGCAGCAGGCAGCTCTAATTACTTGAGCTAGAAGTATGGCGTTCCTTGAATTTTAAAGCAGAAAACAAATCCTGAAAAGGAGTTGAATGGTTGTTATATAACAAGATGGGAAAATACTCAACTCCCTTATGAGAACAAGACCCTTTATTATCTAGTATAAATCCTTTTTTTATCTTCACAATAGGCATGAGAAACTTGGTAAAAAAATATGAACCACCCAGACCTGAGGAAGTTGTTGTTCTGAAACAGAAGCTGGAGAGATGTCACTCCGCTGAGCTTGCTCTGAATGTAATTACGTAAGTAGTTGTGATAGTGGTGTTCAGAAATGGATATGAGAATCCCTACACCTTTTTCTTGTCCTTTTAATTTTTGGATTCTTTGCAGGTCTGAAATCTCATCTAAGGAACAAGTGTACTGTTCCAGACTTATTTCTGTTAGATACTCTAGAGAAACCTGGTGTATTTTCTTTCAGTGGTGAGATTTTACACTGAAGACAGAACTGATAGGAAAATGTGCTGTTTTTTGTTTGTTTTTTTGCAGCAATAAAGAAAACCCATAATGTTTCTCACTGATTTGTAGGCTGAATGTGGAAATTACATATTCAGGATTTTCATGCTTTGCAAATTGAAGGACCTACCTTAAACCTAATCTTTTAAGAGTTTAAACAGTTGGGAATCTGGGCATAAAACTGCAAACCATGGTTTGGCACAGAACTTAAAATTGGTGGATTTCACTCCTGGGTTTCATCAGTAACTAACAGGAATGAAAGAGCGGTTACAGAGAAGTAAAGAATGTTGACTGGAATGAAAGTACCGTAGTCCCCCTCTTGTCCAGTTTTGCTCTCAGTGGTTAATTTCCAAAAATATTAAATGGAAAATCCCAGAAACAAATAATTCATACATTTTTTTAACATTTTATTTATTTATCTTTAGAGGGCAAGGGAAGGAGAGAAGGGGAGAGAGGGAGAGAAGTATCAATGTATGGCTGCCTCCCGTGCGTCCCCCGCCAGGAACTGGCCTGCAACCCAGGCATGTGCCCCGACTGGGAATTGAACCGCGATCCCCTAGTTCACAGGCCCGTGCTCAATCCAGAGCTACACCAGCCAGGGCCAATTCATACATTTTAAGTTGTAGCACCGCTCTTAGTGAAGTCTTGTAGCATCCCACTCTGTTCCCTGTGGGACATGACTCGCCCCTTTGTCTAGCATATCCAGACTGTATGTACAGTACAAAAAGATGATTTGAGACCACATAACTTATTACAGTATAATTGTTTTTATTTTATTAATGTTGTTAATCTCTTAATGTGCCTAATTTAGAAATTAAACTTTATCATAGGTTTGTATCAATAGAAAAACAGTTTGGTACTACAAAACTATAAGGGTTTGGTACTACCTGTGGTTTCAGTCATCCAGTATCTTGGAATGTGTCCTCTGCAGGTAAGGGCCGACTACGAGATTACAGCACTGGCAATTTTCTTTTCATAGTTATTTGAAATGGGTTTAAACCAGGGCTTGGCATACTATGTAGCCTGTGGGCCAGATCCAGGCCACTCCTTGGTTTTGGAAATAGTTTTAGCAGAATATAACCACACCCATTAGTTTGCATATTGTCTAAGGTTGTTCTCACAGTACAGAAGAGCTGGGTAATTGTGTCAGAAGCTGACTGTTGTGGCCTACAAGGCCTAATATAATCATCTGGCTCTTCAACCAGAATTTTTTCAGCCTCCAGATTAGACCACGGCACTACTATTAATGCTGCCCTTCTAGCTAGGTAACGGAATGGGCAATCACCCAAAATTCTTCATTGCCAGAGTTTACATCTTACTCAGATTACCATCCACTTTGTACTGTGCCAAGCAACTTCTACATTTCTGAGTACTTGAGGGGTGCTTCTCAAACTATAAAGGACTTTGTTTTTTAAATTCACTTTACTTTTGTCAATACAACAAATTACTAGAAAATGAATATAAGACATACAGTATAAGCTTAAATTTTATTAGATTCAACAGTTATAATTTACCACACTTCAGTAATAGTTTAACAGTTTCATTTTGGACCACTTATAAGTGCTACTTTAGGAAAACATGTTTTCCTTAGTCTTTAAAATTCTTATATCATTTTTATTGTGTAAGTAGTAACTATGTCATCATTGTTAGTCAATCAGCACAGGTATACTAAAGTTTTCTTTGACTAAAAACCCAGATTCTAGTTTCGTCATCAGAATTTGCAGTGTTTACCTTTGCCAACCTTTTCTTTGTGTGTGTGTAGGAAATAAAGGTTATTTTTTTCTTTTCATTAATGTTTTCATACACATTGTACAACATTTAATAGTATGAATCTTTAACTCATGTCTGTCTAAGTGAAAAAAATATCATCTTTGCATTTTAACTTACATTTCCCTTATTACTGTGAGGCATTAATGTTTGTGTTACAGTCATCTTTCTTCTGTATTGCTTACTTAAAACCCTTGCCTAATTTTCTGGTGTTATTTTATTGAGTTCAAGTTCTGTATATTACACACCTGTTTCCTGTTGTTCTTTCACTTTGTGATATATAAGATCAGTTATTTCCTTTATGCTTTTATATCTAAATACCTTTTCTTAACCTAAATTAATCTATATTTTATTTTGCCTTTTTAGCTGTTTAAACCATTTAGAATTGTGAATGGTCTGAGGCAGAAATCTCATATTAATTTTTTTCAAATCAATAACCTATATAACAGCCATCTTTAATACTTCATAATTTTTCTTATTTTAAATATTACAGATTAAATTCTTAGTTTCTATCTGCTCTAATCATTTTAATCTGTTTAACTCTTTGCTAATACCACAGTTTTAATTATCATAGCTTTTACATATAATGTTTTGATGAGAACTGAGATACCATGAAACATGGTCCGCCCACGGTTCTTTTTCAGATTCCTTCTGCTATTTTTGCATAATCTTTCCCAGGTCAGAGTTAGACTTGAGTTCCATGAAAAATTTTATTAGGATTTCAATTAGAATTACATTAAATTTAAAGTTGACTTCCAAAGATAGTCTTCATAATTATTCATGTCTTCCCATGTGTCCAGGCTTTGTTCTTTGGTAAAGAGATAATACTTCATATACCCTTGCTAGTTTATTTTACAGTTATGTGGCCAGTTGTTAGACTGCTTATTGATGGTTGCCTACTTACAGGAAGAAAAGGAAAGGCTATGAAGATGATGATTACGTCTCAAAGAAGTCCAAACACGAGGAGGTATGTTCTCCAAAGGCAGGTTAGTTATTGTGCATTCTGGTGTGACCGTACTATTAAGGTTTTATTGTTCCAGAGTGCAAAAATTTATGTACATTATATGTATATGGGTTTGAAAGCCTTCATTTTTTTGCATCCTTCATATACATGGCCTGTTACTACAGAGATTTTTTCCCTCACTTTTGTATTTGTTCTGAAGCAGAATACTTCATGAAGAATCCTTATTTGATCATAAAAAGCAGCAGAGGTAGACATACATGCTGTAATGTTTTGTTCTATTTTTCACTCTCCAAAGATTCTTCTGCTCTTAAAAAAATATACCTAGCAAGGCAGATATAAATGAAGAATCAGAAGCTTAAGGTCACAACTGTAACCCTTATTCCTGTCACTGAAGTAGTTGGGTGAGACCATGCCATTGTAAGATTAAACAGCTGCACGTTTTCCTGGTTTGTAGAGCTTTTGTAATCAGCACTGTAAAGTAAAAGGGGAGTGTTTTCCTAAATTAGGGAGTCAAGGAGATAAATAGTACTGGTTATGCTTCAGTACGATGATATCCTTACTGCATCTTCTTTCCTTCTCAGGAAGAATGGACTGATGATGACCTGGTAGACTCTCTCTGACGATTTGAAGTTGATCTGTCAGTGCTTACAAATCAGCAGAAGGATGGAGCACTTTGGGCATTTAAATTTGTTTAAAAATGAAATAATGTGAAAGCATCAAAATACAGTAAATGTTTTTATTTATTCAGGGTAGCTTTATATGAAGTAAAACATCTTCAAAGGACCCAGAATAGCACCTGGTTTGGATAATTTGTCTCCACCATAACTAATATGAAATTTAGTCTTTCTGTAGTAGCCAAATGAAAGCTGTAGTTTCTTTGCCTGTGTTGTTTTAAACAAAACGCAGTAAGGAAACATCCTTTTGAAAAAAGGCACCATGAAAACCAAAACTTATTATTCAGCTTTAAGCATGCTACAGAATGCTTTTTGCTCTCATGAGACCGTTATGTGTGGCTTCTCAAATGGCATCCTGATATACTTAGCTATTTGTATGTTACTACTTAATTATACAGAATGTACTTCAACTCTTACATGGTATTGATAGCTTAGTCACCCAAAGTATGGGATATTTGTTTTTCCCAATCAGTTAACTGAAAACATGTCCAAAAGGTTTTGTTTTAAATATTGATTTTAGATAAGAGAGAAACATTGATTTGTTGTTCCACTTATTTATGCATTCTTTGGTTGATTCTTGTATGTGCCCTGACCAAGGATCAAACCCTGCAACCTTGGCATATGGGGACAGTCCTCTACCATGTAAGCTACATGGCCAGGGCCTCTGAATGGCTGTTTTTGTTTTGTTTTTTTTTTTTTTTAAAGAGGAAATCAGTCAAATAAACAGTCTTTAGTAGTTGTCTAGATAAAAACCTAAATTGCTAAAGGTAAGGCAGGTAGTAGCAAGTTGTATGTTCAGTTTTATAATTACCTGTTAGATTACCCAATTGAACCCATATAAATGTGTTAGTTACTAGAAATTTTTCGGAGTGAATATAAAAATACAAAGGCACAGATTGTAGCACGTAATCACTTGTGGCTCTGGGGAAGTTATTAAAGCCTGCTGTGCCCATTTCCCAAGGTAAGAAATGGGGAAATAATACCTCCTCCTCGTAGGATTACTTAGAATAGTACCTCTATAAAGTGTAAGTGTTCAACCGATGTTGGCTATTACAGCATGTTTATTATTAATTGTAATTTAATCTTAGCCATTTTCTGCATTGGAACCAAATTAGGAATACCTGTCAGATTTCATGGACCACTGGGTTAAAGGAATTCTGAGAGACTCCCAATCTGTAAGTTTTGCGGATACACCTCTCCGTACTGTTAATGTATCCCTGGCTGCACTGCCCACACGAGTGTAGGTACTGTTTAAATTACATCTTAGTATTTGCGGGCAATATTTACACTATGTGTATTCTCATTTTAGGTATGAGGGGTTTTGTTTTTTGTTTATTTTTAGTCTCCTTCTCATTGAATGGGAGGTATAAAATTGATGGAAGTATGATTTTACAAAAGTGGAAGAAGCCTAAATTGGCAGTCCTCCAGTGGAGTCCATCCAGGTTAAGTACCAGTGCTGCTAGGCTCCAGATAATTCTACAAAAGCTGTTCACAGATTACTTTCTCTTTTAGGTCACTAAACTTTGGTATCAGAGCAAGGTCCACATTTATCTCAAATTTTCCTACCTAGCCCCAGTTTTAAAGGTTTTATTTCATCACTGACCAGCTATTTATTGCAAGGCCAGTGAAGGTAAACAAGCTTCCTATTCTAGATAAAGAGACAAACATACTAAAAAAAACTAAAAAGGCAAAAGAGGAAGTAGCATTTCAGATTGAGGAGTGGCAGGTCAGTATGACTGAAGCCTGAGGTGATTACTGGGAGGGCTCCAAATGCGTAGGACTAGGTTTTGAACCTTTCTGCATATTATCAAAATAGGTATTTTGAAGATGTCACTAATCCACACTACTTTGTCATCTAGCCTGTGATACCAGGGAAGGAGACCCAAGTTGGATACTACTGTGGCAGTCCACTTGAAAAACAAGAGGGATGGAAAGGAAAGGAAATAGGAAAAACACACAAGGAGGGGAAATGGAATTGACTTGACATAAGGAGGAGTACAGAGTATGTTGATTTTTTTGCTCTCATTGTTCAACTGTGACTACAGCCACACCAGGGCTAGCTGCCTCCACAGAAATAAGTTTATATTGTACAGAAATCTTTTAAACCCTTGACTAGTTAACAGTGTTTTTTCCTATATTTTAATCAGAGGGATAAAGTAAAATGTTGCTGTTGGAATATAGGCCTTTAGGAAATTTTTTTACTGTAGAAAATGTTGTCCCTAATATTTCCCCCTTGGTTCCTGTCTGGCCCACTTTGATATGCTGCTGCATACTTTTTATATGCCCTCTCCCTTGCACAATCACATGAACTGTTGCTTAACATATACATAATGAAGGAATTAATGTAATCTTTCCAAAGAGACCATTAAAAAAAGAGATCTGAAGTTTCATCTTCTCTTTGGGCCTTGCTCTGGTACTAAATTTGAACTACCCCTAAACGAGGAAGAAAATGAAATGAAATGCTTACCTGTATTTAGAAAGAAGTAATTATTTAATATCCCTTGGTTTTATTTTAACTTAACTCTTGTGAATACTTCACAAAAATACACATACATAAGCAAATAAAACTATACAAACTAAATACCCAGCAGATACAGTAAGTAGTCAGAAGTTCAAAAACGGATAGCTGTTAAAGTGACTGATGACGGTGTTTGCATAACCAAAATCAACTTGGAATGAAAGAATACTTTCAACAAAAAGCATTCTAGGTTTTCTTTTTTAACACAAAAGAAATTGGTAATCTATAAAATGGTTGAATGGGTAACATGCATCGATCATTAGTACAACGACCAACAATATTTATTTAATTCAAACTATTTACTGTTGTAAACATTTAACAAAAAGCATTATGAAATCTAAATACAGTCTTTGACAGTTTGAATAAGTGGTATGTTTAAAAAATAAAGCTGATGGGCAATAGGTCCATTCTAGAATTTTCTTTCAACAGTTCCAGCAAGAGAATAGCACAATATTTTTAAAAAGTATACAGCAAAGATTGTTCCTATTATAATGGCAAACTCTGGAAACTGTAAATACAAATAAAAGTCATTGAACAGTCAAACGGTCATATTCCCTATCAGGAAGTTACAGTAAGAACAGTCTGCAAATCCAGTTATATTCAATTGTTGAATGCTTTTTCTTGTCAGTTGATTTCATAGTTCTTTTTCCGAGAGACAGCAAAACTTTGGCAATTGGATGTATTGAAAAAATACTCTCAAAGTTCAAGATACAGTCATTTTGTTGTATGAAAGGTGATCTGTACACCAAGGCTCAGAGGTTGGTAAAGATTAATTCCATATGTGGAAAAAGTGCAAATATCCTGCACAGATAGCTTACAAAGCTGCTGGCTCAGTTAGTCACCAGCAGAATCTAGGGCTTTGTTTGCATAGTTCACACATCACTGGAATGTGGAAAGGTGTGCTATTTTTTGGCAAGAGCAGAGGAGACACACGGATGTGAATTACCATGTTGGGCATGTTGAATCCATGCAGAACACGTGGGTGAAGGCTGCTACCTGACATCATTGGTTTTTGTGTATTGGTTTTGTTTTTGTTGAAGGAGTTCTGTTATAGCCAGAAGCTTTTTCAGTACATGCTAGACAACGAAAAACAGTATGAAAATAATTAACAAATGAATGAAAGCTTGATCGGAAATTTCAGGGATGGGAACCTGGCTACACTGAAAACATGAAATTATCAAAGTTCAGCTGAACATATTTGGTGATAATATTTTGGCTAAGATAGCATTTTTGTACACAAAAGTAACTAGAAATTCATTGTTTGGCACTCTCGTCTACTTAGGCCAAAATATAGACTTACCATTATAAATGACACATACATCGTAAGCCCAATCAACTTGCAGCCGAGTGAACACTTTAAAGAATCGTGAAAGAAACATTGGGCTTAAAATTAAAACATCACCTTTACCTCTCTTAATTGGCCCAAATCCTCCAGTAAGAATTTTAATGTTTATAGTAAGTAATATAATAAACCTAGCCCCAGTGTAGCAAGGAGACATACATGCCGTAGGCATGTAAGTAGGCCCATGATGCACACTACCTAAGTTTCTGAAGCGACTAGAACCTTAATGAGACAAATGATTATCTTAACTTGGTTTTAGAATCTCAGGTTGAAGAAAACTCAGTCCTCTAATCTCCTCTAAAGGTTGGCCAGTGTAGTGACACTACTCAGGAAGAACTTACTGGAAATGGTGATTTCCAGTGTCACACTCTAGAATTTCTGGATCCAGAAATATTTGAATCAGGCTTCCTGAATAATTCTCAATGTGTTTATGAATCACTTGGCCATGGACTTACAAGCTTATCTGCCATTTTCACACGTGCCACTGATGTGTATAAACACCATTTTGCAGTACCAAACTCACAAAATCTTACTCTGCGCCTCTTATCCCTGTCTGCTGAGATCTTATTATATTATGGTTCAGTTTTAAAAATGTAATATAACTAATAAATAAAAATGTTGACCATTACTCAGCTACTTCTTACCTCTCAGAGAATCTTAAATGCTAATGGAACATCACTGTCAACAAAGGCTGGCAAAAACCTACCTGCTGTACACCACGCTCATTACTGAGCGTTCGCAGTTCATCTGAATGGGCCACACAAATCTCGTGCAAAGCTGCTAAATCACGGGACAGGTCAGTTCTAGAATGTTCAGTAGTGTCCGGAAGTTCAGGTACATTCTTTAAGAAAATCATAAAGCTGAATTTAGAAATATAAATCTTCAATTCTCTCCTTAAAAAAAAAAAATCCCAATTTGTTATGCTAGAATTTTAAACATCAAGTTATTGATGTTTAAAATACCATCAAGTTATTATTCTCTCAAAGTTCTGTTAAAATTCTAAAGTCTTATTAAAATGTAACATTCAGTGCTAATTCTGATTAACAGATTTTGTGACCTCAGTTTCACATGAAAACCAGTTCAATTTCCTTCCACAGCATAGCATAATACTGTACAGTATTACTGCTATTCTAAATAAATGGATTTCTTAAACTTTATATAGTTTTGTGTGTTTTTTTAAAACCTGGATCATGCCAAACAATGTAAGTATTAGTTTAGAATACTTATTATTTACAATACTATACTTAGTATTATTCTGGATTAAATGAAACCTAAAAAAGCCCCTCTGTGCTTTCAGACTGAATTTCATTATTTAGATACTATAGTTTGCCTAAATTTATCAGCATATACAGTAAGAGCTACATTAGAAAAGTGTCATGAAAACCTGTTAGGCCCATAATATGTTATCTGTGGTTTATTCCCTACTTACTAATGTGTGGAAATGACCATGGTTAAATTGTGGTACTTCAGAAAAGATTCATAAAGTAACAGTCACTTTAAGAAGTTGGTAGTACCTTATTAACAATAAATACTGATGTTATTTTGAGCCTTAGAATAAAATTTAACATGGCATCCAGAATGGTCACAATATTTGCCATACATTCCTAAGTACTGCAAAACACTCGGTTTTCTGTAGTATGAAGAAACAATTAGAATACATTTTTATTTATTAAATGATTCATTCACTTATTTATTGAAGGATTATATAAGTGAAAGACACTAGTATTCTTCAGAGAGCTTATAGTCAAGTAGACATGATACAAGTAAACTGATCATAGCAACACAGGATCAGATATCAAAGACATGCAGAGGAAGAAAAACAAAAGAAACTCAGGTTTAGGGCTCAGCAAGGCCTTCCTGAAGGAGGTATTTCAGGTGAGTCTTGAAAAGTTAAACTTGATTTACACATGTAGTAAAGGAATAGAAAAGTATGAGGAGACTAGAAGAGTATTAGAACACTGGGATTCTATCAGTTTGAAAAGCTAGATTACACATGTGCCATTACTAGGAAGTAGACAGGAAGCTGGACTGTGGACATTTAGGATTATGGAAAAGGGAGTCCATAATCCCTTTGGCTGGGAATCCCATGGTTGGGAAAATAGCGTCCCAACCATGTGTCTGAAAACCTAGAAATATGGCTTAGAATAAAATGAACAAGCCTTAAATATTGGGTGAATAGTTTTCAAACAGCTCCTTAAAACTAAGTAAATACGTTTTTCAATCTTTGGCCAACTGTATTTTTTTGACACTAGAAATATTTCTATCTTCAAAACTTCCCCAGAGCTCACATATGGAAACATGATAGATACCACTAACATTTGCTCTTTTATTTCTCTATTTCATTAGAAATATGGAGCTATGCTGTAAATAATTTTACAGTATTTTTTTCATACCTGAGGTTGCAAACTAGGGACCCACAAACAGTGCTGACAGGTTTGACTTGCACAGTGGTATAATGACTGCTTGCTTGTGTTTTTAACTGAATTGAAAATGCATTAAGGCAGAACAAGGGCAGCTCAATCTCCTACCCTAGCACTCCCTCCTAATGTCATACACCTGTCTTACTTCACATACACATGTTGCCTTCCTGGTTTCTAAAGGCATGAACTGAATTGCTAATATATTTACTTGGTTTTAGACTTAGTCAATATCTGAAAATGTATAACTTAGTAAATTATACTCAGTAAATTATATAAGTAAATTATACTAAGAAATCCAAGGTCTTAAATACTTTCTTTAAAACCCCCTGTCCTTAATTTCATAATCACTATTTGTAAAGGCTCATAAGATATATATAGGTGGTCCTACTGAGTGAAGTATAATTCCAAATTCATGGATTTTATTCCTAGAAAGCCACAAGAACACTCTCCAGTACATTTACTTATTGAACATGGTCAAAACTATGGGTCATCCATCTTGTTTAAGATTCCACACAATTGCAGCAAAGTAAAAGTAGCTAAAGCAGCAAAAGAATGTCACAATAGTAAGGTAGAACAACTAATAGAATAACGAAAGACAAAACAAACTACAAAAGGACAGATTCAAAAAACCCAACAGTGTATGCTTGCTGTAAACCATTTAGTGTAAGAATAAATGGTTAAAACTATAGTCAAAATAATTTAAGGTAAACAAAAGTATGAAGCTTTTTCTTTAGTTCTGGGTAGGAAATGTTTTTCAAATTGTTGCTAAAATGAGTTAACTCTCAGCTATACTAACTATAGGTCTCAAAGTACTTGAAAAATTATATACATACCCCGAGTTCATCTAAAAACATGATCATACGATGTTTGTTACTTTTGATGAAAGGATTGACACCTTCCATATAGGGCTCCTAAAAATATAAAAAAAAATTACTACATACATCAGAAAACAAATTATATAAATTATTGTCAGATCTATATAATGAAAACCTACATGTTTAACCTACATTTATAAGAACATTTTTTTTTTAATTTCCCACAGGACTATATCAAACTAAAGTTTTTGCACAGCAAAGGAAACCATCAACAAAATAAAAACACAACCCACTGAATGGGAGAACATATTTGCAAATACCTCTGCTAAAGGGTCAATATCCAAAATTTACAAAAAACTTATAAAACTGCCACCAATGAAACAATTCAATTAAAAATGGGCAAAAGACCTGAATAGACACTTCTCCGAAGAGGACATACAGATGGCCAACAGGCATACGAAAATATGCTCAACATCACTAATCACCGGAGAAATGCAAATTAAAACCCACGATGAGCTATCACCCCACACCTGTCAGAATGGCTATCATCAATAAATCAACAAGTCATGGCGAGGATGTGGAGAAAGGGGAACGCTTTTGCACTGTTGGTGGGAATGCAAACTGGTGCAGCCACTGTGGAAAACAGTATGGAGATACCTCAAAAAAATAAAAATGGAACTGCCTTATGACCCAGTGATTCCACTTCTGAGAATTTATCCAAAGAAACTCAAAATACTAATTCAAAAGAACATAAGCACCCCTATGTTCACTGCAGCATTATTTACAATTGCCAAGATATGGAAGCACCCAAGTGTTCATCAGCAGTGAATGGATAAAACAACTATGGGACGTTTACCCAATGGTATACTACTCTGCCATAAAAAAAAATTTTACCCTTTGTGACAGCATGGATGGACCTGGAGAACATTATCCTAAGTGAAGTAAACCAGTCAGAGAAAGACAAATACCATATGATTTCACTCATATGTGGAATCTAATGAACAAACTGAACGAATAGGCAAAACAGATACAGACTCAGCAGAATGACAGCTCTGGGGGGCAGGGGCAGTTAGGATATTTAGGTGGTGGTTGGATGATTGAGCCAAAAGGAAAAGGGACTCAAGGACATAGACAACGGTGTGGTGGTTGTTGGGGGAGGGGAGCTTACGGGGGATAAATGATAAGAGGAAAAATACAATTAAAAAATAAACTGGAGTATTTTATTGAAAAAATAAATTCTGGAATGAGAACAAATCAGAACACAAAACCTAGGAGACACAAATTGCTTATGTGTAATTTATACAAAATAATTACCGATAAACTTATTTGCCAAGCGCTAAGGCAAACATGGGCCTCACTTGAAGTTAGAATCTAGCAGATAACAGGGAGTTAAAATGCAGTGTGATTTAAGGACTGCAACAGGATTCAGATAAATTCAAAAGTTAAGCTATACATATAAACTGCTCTTCATACTAAAGACTTAAGTCTATTTTAAAAATATGCTATGTTGTAAAATAGGAAAGGGTTAGTATTAACACAAGTTCTCCTAAAATCAGTAAGAAGGAGATGAGATAAAGACCTCACTGGTCAATTCCAAAGAAACAGACATGAAAAATCAATTTCTCTAAGATTAATGAAACAATAAAACAATAAAATTATGCCTATCTTTCATGAAGGCTTACTGGAAGAACAAAAGTCTTCCTAGTAATTTTATTCCAAAGTTAGTTTAAAGAAATAACTGGATGAGTCTGAAAGGAAGTATATATAACTGTACTTGTTACAGCAATATTTTTAATGGTGACAGATTGGAAGCCATCTAAATATCCAATAGAGAACTACTCTGATATCTACCTATATTGATAGCATACTAAATAATCATTATGAACAATAAACATCATCTATTTCCAGGTAAAGCCAAAGGTTTGTTACATGTGGGGAAAAGGAGGTGCTGTAGTACGATCCCGGAAGAATATTAACAGGTCTTAGGTGGTGGGATCACATGTGGGTGGTTTTACAAGCTCATCCAAGTTTTAAAATTTACAATGAATATTTATTGTGAAATTACTTTTTTTAAAGTTTCTTGGAGAGCATTTACATATATGCTGACCGATTTTTAGACTTAAAAGTTTGTGAATCTGAGCATACTGAAATTTGAAGATACAGTTTTCTGTAGTGGCTAAAATAAAAATTTCGTTATTAAAATGTAAAATCTACACAAAACATTTTTTAAAAAATCAACATACCAACAAAAATATAAATTGTGTTAATACCCACTGTTGTTAAATTTACTTAGGCTATATTTTATGATTTTACTCATGTCCAAGTTTCATTCATAAATGTTATTTTAAAGAATCAAAATGTTTTTACCTTAGCCCCAAATTCCACAAGATTTGCTAAATTCTGAACAGACTTAGCCACTAATATCAGTGTTCTTGCAGCAATAGGAGATGGAGAATCTATAAGAGAATTGGGCAGAGCTAATGAGACCAGCACCGAAAGTACTTCCAGGTGAAAACTATTATAAATTTAGGACTTTAATACTTCTTTACTGTTAAAATTACTGATGTTGTCCCATTGAGAACCCGATTTTTTTGACAATGTATGACCTGCATAATTCAAAAGAACTTGAGATAAAGGTAGAGATACTGAATACACTTATTAGTTTTGTGAAAAGGGTACTACTACAAGACTCAGCAATTCCCAATATCTCAAAGCTTTTATATCTTTTATCACTAAAAAAAAAAAAACCCTGTCACTCTATACATTCTCTGTGACAGTTCACAAAGCTAATTTCAACCCACTCGCGTTAGCAATTTGTAATCTGAGCAATTCTCTGCTCCGAACCTCCACTGACTACAAATAATTCATGTTATAAGCTCAATAACAAAGATAAAGTCTGGTACCACTGATCTACTTTTAAGAGAAAACATGCAATTTAATACACTTAAAATATTTTAAAGATTAGTTAGGAAACAAGTCCTTATAGAATACTGATAGTAGATATAAATGAAAAGTATTTGTGGCTATTAAATATAAGCCCTGAAACATAAGAAAATTAACAGTAAAAACTGACAGGGCATCTTCATGGGCTGATTCTCAACTGTACTTTGTAGCTTAGGCTGCTAAACTAAATAGTATTGCCTAATGGGGTTCAGAGGACAACATTTAGATTAAAAAATTTCTCCAAAAGAATTCTAAATGCTTAATTTTTAATAGACCACAGATTTAACCATTTTAGCAGTGATAGAAAATAATGACAGAGATGGGATGGCTATAAAGGTAAAAATTAGGATATTCTTGAATATTTTTTATATAACTAAGCTTCAAATTATTAAGATAAATATGGTTCAGGCTCCTTATTTTAATAACAGCTCATTAGTACATTCATAGTAGTCACAAATATCACCTACAACCATCTGAAAGTCATTACACAATGGACATACAGGTAATACGCAAAACAATTTGGTTATCAGAGTTAAATATGGCTGATTAACATTATATAACTGGTGGCAAGAAATCTCTAATGGAAAATGTCTAATCTCTACAGAGCAACTTTTTTTTAAGTAATCACGGAGCACTACTGCAACTATAGTGTACGAAAAGCTCTTCTCCCCATTTGGAAAAGCCAAGGTGCAAATAGGAAAAAGTCATCGTAATAAGAGTTTGAGATACAGGTAGAAATGGAAAAGAAATGATATGTACAATATCTCCTCATACCATCTCAAGCATCAGATATTTGATGGAAAAGAAGGGAAAAGAGGCAAATGGCAAGAAAAGGTAAAGTAGCAAAAGGAAGAAGAAATGGAAGGGTGCTTTGGAATGTTTCATACGAACTCTCATAACTGGATATGTTTTAAAAAATCAAACTTAAAACATTATGTCACCTTACTAAACAGAATGAAGTTTTATTCTAATTTTTTAATTTCAAAAACTATTTACCTGAGATGATATTAAACATCCGTGGATTCAGGATGGCAGGACAGATAAGTCGAAGAAAAACAAAACCACTGAAAGGGAGGGCAAAATGGTTTTTTTGAAAACTACTACATTAAAATAAAATTTTCAATACTCATAAAACCATGAACATTGAACTAATGTAGGGAACCACAAACACAGGGTTAAGAAAATAGCTAGAGTATTCTAATTTAAGAACATATGTATCTTCTTCTTCAACATACATACTCACTTTTCCACATTTAAGATTTTAGATTTACTTTGGGCAGATTTTTATTATATCTATAGTACTTATTATCTTGGCTACTATTTATTTATTCCAAGCTAGTAGTACATTTTAAATTTAATTTGACAAAGCAGGGTCCTTAAAAACACTAAGACTTTCTGGAAAAATTATAGGAGCACAAATAAACCATTTTATGATACGTAATCCTGGAAGATCCTAAAACTACTGTTTTCTCACTTTTCTTTCTGTATTTAAACAGAACAACCCAGTAAAGTCTGTGATAAGTTGAGCTGGTTCTACTGATTTCGTTGACATGCCGCATAAAAATAAAATCCATTGTCCTACGGAAAACGGTTACTCCTTGATAAATGCAAATGCAGATAATAGAATGTGAAAAGTTTTTATGGCCACAAAGAAAAGGACATCAGGCTTTCTCAAGTAAAAAAAAATGTTCTCAAGTTACAAAATAATAGCAAAAACAAAAGTAGTATAAAAGAACATGGCTTAACAACATTATCATATATGATTTTACCTGCTAACAAAGAAAAGGACATCAGGCTTTCTCAAGTAAAAAAAAATGTTCTCAAGTTACAAAATAATAGCAAAAACAAAAGTAGTATAAAAGAACATGGCTTAACAACATTATCATATATGATTTTACCTGCTAATTTTACTCAGGGAAAAAATGTGTAATGTAAACTGCAAGGCTAGTTAGCCTTTTCCCAGCCTGATAGAGTATATGTTGTCACGTAGACACTTTTTCTCAGTTTCCTTGTAAGAGGAATCCATATTAATACTAAACCTCTTACTTGCTGCTTGTAAAGACAAGCATTATTCCCAAAATATTTTATAAGATTCCTTCCAGAGACTAAAATAAGCAACACAATTTCTGTTCTTTGTCAGAGTGGAGACAACCAACTCTTCAGCACTTACCTTCCAATACACACTAGACAGTTTGCTAATTTGGGACTCTTAGAAAGTAACTGTGCTACTTCCTAACATCTGCTCCAATTAGAATATATGACAGTTACGAAGTTTTTAAATGTGGATTTTAATTTATGAAGAATCTTTTATACATTTTACTTGAACCTATTTTGATACTTATGTAGGATCTGAAATATAACCTGGCAACATCAAACCCTAGAAGAATGTTAGTGTGCAATCTACTTTAAGAGGGATACTAGGTACCTACACATATATTTAAAAGCTTATTAAGGGCAGAAATGGTCACAAATACTCCTTAAAACACCCTATGGTTATCAATCCACATAGCAGAATTTCCTTCTGTGCTTGTTTAATATATGAGGCCTGTCAACAAAAAGTCCAGCCATTGTCAATGTAATGAGAACGGTTTGTACAACATCCATGTAACCTGGCAGCCAAGGGAAGTGGACTGGAATGCTCATGTGTGAACAATGACAGCTTCACTGTACTGGTCAGTGGGAGCTGCAGATGCCGTTGAGTGAGCACGTGTAGTGTGTGGCCATCACATTCAAAATGACTGAACGAGTACTACAATGAATCTGCATCAAATTTTGCATTAAGCTCGAAGATTCCTCCACAGAAACTATTCGGATGATTCAGAAGCCCACAGCTATGGGCAACTGGTGATTGGAAGCTTCATCACGAAGATATGCCAGCTCATGCATCACGTCTTGTGCAGTTTTTTTTAAGACACATCAAATCATGCAGGTGACTCAGCCCCCTATGTCCCAGATTTGGTGCCCTGTGTCCTATGGCTTTTTCCAAAATTAAAATCACCCTTGAAAGGGAAGAGATTTCACATAGTTGATGAGGTTTAGGAAACTGACAGGGCAGCTGATGGCAACTGGGAGAACTGTGTGAGGTCCCAAGGTGCCTACTTTGAAGGAGACTGAGGTGTCATTGTCCTGTATCGTGTGTCTTCTTCAATAAATGTCTCTATTTTTCATAGTAGATGACTGGATACCTTCTGGACAGACTTTGTACTTGTTATAAACTTACAGTTTATACAAGTGTTAATTTACATCACACATACATCTGTGCTAAAACACATGCTTATAATTCCTTTTCTCTCTCAATCACAACTAAAGCCAAGAAATACAGAACTTAGAATTCTTCAAATATTTATGGTATGATTCTAAAATTTTTATCTGTAAAAAGTGTAGATGCCTCCACAAAATTTAGGTTGGGGACCAGATCGACACACATTTTCAAAACTAATTGGATGATATTGGTATTGTTAGTGATTGGCTAATTTTTTATGGGCTGTAACTTGACTGGTAGTATATATTCTACATAATATATCGTATCATTATTAAACTGCTATATTCTCTGATGCTTTGTCACTAATTTCCAATTGGCTTGAATGGCTTCAGGGTGGTTAACCAAAGTCTGCAGTAGTATTAAGAATATCAGATTGGGTCTCAGAAGTTTAGTCTTTAGTTCTGCCTTAACCACTAACTTTGCAATTCCTCTTAGCACCATACAACAAGAACAATGCAACAGAACTTTAGAACTAGAGGACCTGGTTGCAGATTAGTCTAGAGTCACAGAAGTGTTACAAACCAATTAATGCCTAAATGGCTCAATTATTGCTCTTTTTCTTTCCTTCCTTCCTCTCCTTAACTTCTCCCTCTCTCTGTCTATAGATACACATGTACATGCATGTGTTCATATATATATGAATGACGGGTACTATAAAGTTAACTACAGATTTTGTTGATTATATAACTTTTAACTTCATTCTATAAAATAAAAATCCCAAATAGTTAATTGACTATAAATAAATATTTAGGTTTTTAGAAAATGCAAAAGATATAAGTAATCTCACAGTAACTTCCAAAATCAAAACAGTACAATACAAAACAAAACCACAATAAATTACAGTTTAGGAGCCCTCTTAACTCAGAAAATTTTCAACAGGGTTCCAAATTAAAGTAAAAGAAAAAAAGCCTTGAACAATTATCTCCTTGACTCTCTGTGGACTACATACAGTGATATAGCAAATGAACTGCTCAGCCTTACCTAACAACTCTTGTTCTCATGGTGGTATTTGTAGGCCACTTGCGCTGAACAGATTTCTGTAAACACCCATAAATATATCTCAGTGTCCTGCCAAAATAATACAATCATCTCAATACAGAAAGCAAGTGAAAATGCTGATCTCATTCTACCCAAAGTTTATTTTGCCAAACACATGATATATTTTAATGCAATTGGCCCTTCTTCCCAGAAAAGTACTTGGTTCAAAGTAAAGACAAAAATCAAATGAGCTTTCATCATTAATTCATTTAACCAATTTTCACATTTAATTTTGATGAAATTTTACCATTTTTAGATTACTTCTGCATTACTGAAAAGTACAAAAAAAGTATTTGGATGATGATACAGAGGTATCATAACATCAGGACAACGGAAAAGCTTATGTTTTAGAAATACAAATTTTTCAAAATGCAGATATATAATTTCTTTCCAAATTAAAATTTCACCACTTACGGTGGAAGTATTTCTGAAGCCATGAATATTTTCTCCACAAGCTCCGAAAGTATGTTCAATAAGTGTGCTAAATTAGTGTTCACATCTTCATTCTTTTCTAACTTTGATGGACTTAACTAGAAGAAAGAATAAGTCAATATAAATGAATCTTGGCAATGAGAAGCACAAATGAATCAAGGTATCAAACTGCTATTTTCAAGGTTGCTATTTTTCCGTTTTTTAATCTCCATTAGTTTTTAGGGGGAGGTAAAATGGGAATTAAGCTGTTTACGCTATAGAACTCCTTGGGTTTGTTACCATTAATTTCCAATTGATGAAGCTGACCACTGAACAAAATTGTTTTGAACTGTACAAATCCACTTATACACCAACTCTTTTCAATAAATACCTGTAGTTTTTGATCTGCAGTTGGGAGTCTGGATGCAGAGGGCTGACTATATGCACTGATCTATGCCATTTTATACAGGGATTTGCACATCCACAGATTTGGTTATCAGCGGGGGTCCTGGAACCAATCCCCCACAAATACAGAGGGACAGCTAAGTTTTGTGGGAGTCAAAAGTTATACATGGATTTTTCCCATTTGGGATGGGAGCTAGGGGGAGCCCCTAAACCCCCAGGGTTGTTCAAGGTTCAACTGTACTCAATTGAAGAGCAAGCTAAGATTACTTAACAATTTTCAGTTGCTTTGGAATTAATACTGGTAATTAAAGTTCTTTTCTATTCCTTTATATTTTACTATAGATTTTTACACATACATAAAATTGGATTAGACTTTATTTTAAATATAGATTAACTAAAAGACAAAAAACCCAGCTTTGGTGGCCACAGTCACAAATATACTAGGAGCACTTAAATGGAAAGAAAGATCATACTGTTATTGAAAAATATACCTTAATTTTATTTGAGGAAAAGACTGACTTTTCTAAATGAGATATGACTTATTTATTGACTAATAAAATACTAAAATGCACTGTGCAGAATCATGAACCTTTCCCAAAACTTTTCCCTTGAAATGTAACTTTTCTGATCTAGAATCAATGGAGTGGATTTATCTGTGTATGTCTAAATTCCCCAGCCTGGATCCAGCAACCAGACACTCTGTAGACTTGCAGAATTTCTGTATCCTTTACAGCTAGACCAACTGTGGTATTACACCAGGTTTTCAACACTAAATCTTCACTTTATTTCCTATAAGTTAACAGTAAATACTGACAACTTAATGCAGAATTAACATTTGATAGTTCCTAGTATAATTATCAAAGGTAATTTCTTAACGATTTTATATTAGATCTACAAATACATTCAATATTTTTCTTCTGTAGTTGCTCTACCTTCAAAATAAAATGAAAGAATATCGATATAAGTGAGATTCCACTCTTTATCTTCAAAGTTTATTATGAATTTACAATGCAGCCATTTTTTCCTTTTGAAAGGATTATCTCATACTATTACACTCTCAAAAAAAAAACCCCTCCAAAGACAAACCTAAATGTTTTTATGATATGCTACACAGAACTTAACTAAATTATACAACAGAAGTCTGAAGCAGAAACTTCAGTGTATATTATTCACACTTTTTGAAAGTAGCATATACTTTACCATTAGTGCAGTAGGAGAAATAATAAAATATTTTTATGAATTTCTGGTGCAACTAATAAATCCAATCCCAAATAATAAAGGTTTTTAATCACAAATAAAGTCATGTTTAAAAAAAAAAAGCCAGCTTTACACATTTTACAAATGTATTATAAAAGATAAAACCATTCTGATAATTTTAAAAAGCTAATATATTTTCCTTAAAATGCAATTAGCTATAAAGCATAACCTATTAAAATATGCTCTTTGCTCAAATACTTAAAACATTAAATTCTTACCTCACAAGACTGCTTGCTTTCCATTATCTTTAAAATGGAGTCTTTCAAAGCATGATGAACAAACTGTGTAGCAGTGGCTTTCATATACTGCTCCATCAAGGTACTTGCAAGTGTTGTGGCTCGAAATAAGGTAGTAGCTTCATCTACATGAATATATTAAAAGATTATCTATAAAGGATTGTACTAATGTGCACCAATTAAAAATTAAATGAATTCATTTTTGTCCTCAACCATTTTCCCTCAACAATTAAAACCATTTAAGTATGTTTATTTGCATACAGCATTAAAGTACTGATTATAATGACATCCTATATTTCCATACAGTTAACTCTTCAAAAGGCTTTATAGCTATTACTTCATTAGATCATAATCAGGAGAAGGGATTAACACTACCATGTTCATATATAGGTTTTTTTTTTTTTAATAAAGGCCTTAGAATGGTTAGGCAACTTGTCTAAAAACAACAAGCCAGTTAGTGACAAAACTAGGACCAGAATCCAGCTTTGCTGTCCGCTGAGCCCATACTTTGAAAAATCTGAGTTAATTTCCAAATAAAAAATGTAAAATCCCAATATAATTTGTTAGCCTAAAACATGGCTACTAATAACTTTAAATAAAGTCCTAAAGACCACAAATATTGTCAGAAAAGATAATCTCAGTGTAAAATACATATCATTGCTTTATCTTTCCTGACAAATCTATATATTTTTACATTTTCTATGACTAGGACGAAATAGTTTTAGATTTTACAGTTTATTTGGAAAAGGCTAGCAGCAAGCACTGTTACTGAGTTAAAGAGCTGGTTGGAAATGGGTTATTCTGACACGATCTGTAAGCTGTTAACACAGCACTATGTGCCTAGCTATACTGCCTGGGAACTACCTATCTGTAGGGTCTAGAAATAAAATTCAGCTGACACACAACTTTCATGCAATGACTTAAAGAGTAAAAAATAAACAACTGAACATGGTAGGTATACCAAACGATTCTTCATAAAGCACTAGAGCTGCTGCTTTGGACATAGAGGCCACTTTCTTATGACTTCCAATACTAATATGCCATGATAGAAACTTGTGGAAATACCAACCATCCAGTTAGCCAGCATAAGAATCAGAACTGACATTCTAACTGATTTTTAATAAAGGAGAAACAGAATAACTTATTTTCCAAGATGATATAACTCTTTAATATATTCTAAGATAGAATCCATATATACTTTATATGTAAAATCTAATTGTTTACCCAATTTTTAAAAGTATCACACTAACACATCCATACTATACCTTCCATGCTTATTTCTCTGTCATTTAGTGTACATAGCAACAATGATTCAAGCTTTTCATGAAGAAAAATCTTCAGCAGGATGCTGGCCAGTAGTGTTCGGTCCTGTCCACACACATGTGATAAAGCATAGACTACATGAAGCTCCTTTTGCAGTATAAGCTAAAAATGACATCAAGAAACACTGTTGAAAGTACACAGCATTAAGCACTCTCAGTGAGATTAATAGGAAATATGTCCTTTTATGTTCTTATAGTTAGGAATATGTGCTATTGAACAAATCTACTTTAAAAAGAATGAGATTGTAGCCTACATATTTTTGTCTCCCAAGACCAACCTCATACTACCAACAAGGCTGTTCAACCCTCTCTGCCTATCAGTGTGCTAGTAAAACTATGGAATTACTACATTTAACTTAATTGATCTATCAAGTGTTAAATATTTACGTTATTGCCATCAAAAATAACTAGACTGGGCCCTGGCCGTGTGGTTGAGTTGGTTGGTCGTCATCCCGCAAAGTGTAAAGTTGCTGGTTGGGTTCCTGATCAGGGCACAGGCTTGGGTTTCAGGTCAGTCCCTGGTTGGGGAACGGAGAGGCAACTGATTGATATCTCTCTCCCTCTTTCTCCTTTCCTTCCCCTCTCTCTAAAAATAAATACATAAAATTCTAAAAAATAACAATCAAATTGGTAAATAATTTAATACCTCTTTAAATTCACTGTATTCTTCTTCTGGCATGATTTTTTCCATAGAGTATCGTGCTCGGACACGCAGGGATCCTGGTTCAATACCTTTTAATGGTATATGGGAGCTGAGCAAAAACCATTCATCTGTGGCATGCCCTTTCTGTAACCTGCTCAACTGGCAGCGCATAAATACTGTGATAGAAAAACATCAAATGATTACTATCTTAAAAAGATGACACTATAAATTAGTCACACAAATAAATTATCCTGATATTTTGCCTTCTCTATAGTGTTAAATGTTTTTTATTAAAGAAGTTTTTAGTGATATCACAAATTCAATACTAAATGTTTACTTAATTCACTTACTGAATGTGTACTATGTGCCAGACTCCGTTACAGGAAGGGATGTGGGATACAGACATGATTAAGACATAGTTTCTGACTTGAATGGAGGTGACAATCTAGCCAAGAGGGCAAGAAATCAATTATGGTACAGTATGATAAGTGCTCTAACAGTAGTTAATGATAATGGAGTACACAGAAATGATATCTAATTCAGCCCATGGAAGTTAAAAATCCATTTCAAACAGGTAACCCTTAGGCTGACTTGTAACAGATCTGGAGATGTAGCTAAGTACAAAGGTAGAGAAAATGAGAGAGAGCAGGAAGGGGGACATGAATGCAATCCAAATAGAAGGTAGGGTGGGTGCTTTTAAAATCCACGGATAATCTAAAGCTATGAGAAAACTGGTATAGCTGGAGAGAAGCACACACAGAGAGCAAAAGGGGGAGGAGTGGATCAAAAAAGGGTCTTTCTTCTGTATCATTACTGGGGGTCTGATTCTATCTAAAAATTAATGGGGAACCACTAAAAATGTTAGGCATTTAAATAATACAAAAATTACAGAATAAATATTTTATAGAGAAAAATTCAGGCTTTGACCTATTAATACATAAAACACTTCCTTCTCTAGGCCTGACTTTTAGGAAGGTATTAAACTAATTCACACCTGTGTGAATTGCTAAATCCAACTGCCACCCGTTTCAGCAACAGGCAGGGAAAGGTGTGCTGCTAAGATGAAATCTGGGAAGATTTGATGACTAAAAGTGAACAGTGTGCTTGTGTTTAAAGAAATTTTTTAAAATAGAGTGCTTTTTCTCACTTACATGAAAAGTATAGGAAAGAAGTAAAAACTTACAAAGTAGAAAGAAGGTACAGGGAAGAACCACAGAAAGATGACCTATGTTACTGTTTTCTTGTTCTTCCTACTTATTAGGGGGAGGGAGAATGAACAGATATGCAATTTAATCTTAAAGGCTTATTTGGTTTACAGTACATACAATTTAGTCATATCAATACTTTTATAAAAAATTATACTACTTGTGCTTCTATTTTATTTTTAATTTCAGTTTTAGCCTACATTCATTATGAATTTTTAAAAGTACACAAAACATTTTTGTTTTGCTCTAGAAAGAAATTTCTTTATCAACTTACAGATATCAGGATCTTTGCTTTTCTTTGTTTTATTACTAAGAGTTATTTCAAATCTATTGATGTCAGGAGGAAGATCACTAAAGGAGCAAGGAGAAAAATAAAATAATTAACAAAAGGTCCTTGTATCAAACTATCTTTCTCGTATCCAACAGGTCCCCTATTTTGCCACTAAACAACTTGAATGTATTAAATTTACAACTAGTTTCTACACATGTTTTATTGCTTGCTATACAGAAATATAGACAAGCAAATTACACTTGCCCTACCACCTTTTAACTTCAAGTAAAGCCTGAAGGATATTTACAAAATATTTTGTGTGTGTTCGTAAATGCTTTAGGAGTTGCCAGTAATGCTAATTCATATCAATAATTAGGTGAAAAACAAAGGACATAGCACTTTATTAATAAAGTGAACAAACAAAACAGAAATACATGTCTGTACTACTAAAACACTGGGCTTGGTACCCTGTTGTGACGGTTTAGATATAGAAACAAACAAAAAAAAGGAACAAAAATGCAATATAGTAAAAGAAAATGATTTAATGTAATAATAAAATAAGACTTACTCAAAGACAAACTCTTCTGACCATACAGGGTTTTGCCCTTCCCTTGCATGAGTTTTTGCTACCTGGACACTGTTCAGGTAGATGTTGCAATATGGATTAGTAAAATGTTTCATAGGGAGTTTATGGGCTTCTTCAATATGTAAAACAAGACTGCTGACCTAAAGAAACCACAAAAATTGTTACCCCAGATTTCAAGAATTATGCATTAGGTTTCAAAAGCAATTACTATAAATATAGTTTTGTTTTGCAAGTTATTCCTCTAATTATATTCTTGCAGAAGTAATGAAATATATCTTTTTCACTATAAAACAATGATTCAGAGAAAATGAAGAGGAAACTTTATTAATATAAGCAAACAACTGTCACAAGTGAAATCAAATCTTGTATGTTATTTAATGCTCATCTGGAAGATTAAATTTCTATAAAGAGTTCCACAGCTACAAAATGTTTTTAAAACAGAGTCTACCTTTTTCATTCTACAGAAAAGGATACAATCCAAAAAAAAAAAAAAAAAAAAAAAACCATAGTCATCTATCAGTTTTGATGCCAAAACTCAAACCAGCTACCTTCTAGTATCAGGTCTTCTCTTCCCTCCTGCCATCTACTACTTGCCTTGGACAAGTCAGCTTCTCTGAACTGTCTTCCTCAGATATAAAATTAGGATAAATTTTATACTGCAAATATTTGTAGAGATTGAAAATAATATGTGTAAAACACACAGCAGAGTACCTGACACATAAGAAGGGTTGAAAAGATATTAGCTGTATGATATTATACCTATAAATAATAATTTTATGGCTAAGTTTCACACAAGACACAATCTGTAAAAATTCGACATGCTTTTCCATAGCTTACAGAATGTTAAAATATGTTTTGAAAACATACAGCAACTATGTGTATAATTCAATTTCATTAGGGAGTCAGTCTTTTGGCTACTGGGAATATAAATCGTAGTCACCTAAACATTAACATTTATACATTTCCAATAGAACATTATGTTAAAATCACCAAGCCTAGTGGAAATTCCCATAAATAAAACAAGTCACTTTCATCAATAAACACAATACTAAACTTCCCTCAAAACTACAATAATGTTAAAATTACTTAATTTTTAACCAGTAATCTATGGGTAACTATAAAAAAAAAAAGCAAGAAAAAGCAGAATATGAAGGTGACTTTACATACCTTGAACGGAATAGCCTAGCTTAACTCTCCATAATGAACACATAAGACATGTTAAGGTTTCAAACAAGATACTAGTTAAGAATTATGTAATAATATTTCAAAAACAATTTCTGTCAAATGAAAAACCCAGAGTGCCTTAAGGAAGATGATCTTTTCTATAAGTACCTTTAGTTCCACTTTTTTGAACGGGCCAAAATAATGTTTTTAAGGAAGAAAAAGTGCCCAACAAAATAATTTGTTTTTGTTGGTTTGATATTCTTACTTTGAGTGGGAGAAAAAAGACCCTTGATAGGTATTTAAAAGATGACATTATTGATAAATATCCAGCAGATACATAAAAAACATTCTCTTTCATTAAGAAATAACTTTATCTAGCTCCTGAAGCAAGCAGAAGCTTTAAAATGCCATCAGAGATTAATTCCTCTTAAGACCTTTAAAGTGTTTGAAATGTTGCCCAAAATATTTCATATAGAAATAAAAATAAAGAGCAAAGTGGTAAAACAAAATGTGACAGTCATAAATCAAAGAAAAGTAAGTTTTACCTGACGCAAGCGTTTATTAGATGTCCCTGGACTACTTTTCCGTAAATTGCAAAATGCCTGAAGACCTTTCATCCAATCCTACAAAAAAATAAATAAAATAACGTCAGTTCAAGAAATTACCATACTATAGTTTATTTAGTTCCAATCACCAATAGTTCTTTCCTTTTTCAGACCGCCATTTCTAAACTCACAGTATACTGTGCTTTAATATATTTGTACTCCAAAAAAGTAAAACAGTGACCCAAAAATTATACTTCTGTAAGAATCTGTGTTTCTGTAGAATCTCTAAATTAAAGTATATCATATGAGTGGCCATTAATTAGTGAAAAAAATAAAATTTATGTATAGGTAAGCTGGTATATTTGAGGCACCCTACGGTGGAATTAATGATGTATTTTATGAAAGGAGGCCAACTGAGAAGCCAATGGGTAATGTAATGACTACTTTGATGACAAGCATTCTATCTTTACTTTAGACCATGATATTAGTAGAAATGTGTAAAGGGATCTGGGTTATTTATAATACAACATTAGACTTAAAAATTTTTCAGCCTAATATTCAAATTAAATTGTAGCTACATTTTAAAATGTTTGACCATGTAGTGCTCTGGAGAAAACAGAGAAAGACCTTAAAATTATCAAAAATAAATGTAAATTATTTCACGTTGGCATCACATTTTCTAGAAGCTCTACACCATTGTCTATTCAAATTATGTCTTTAATTTGTGGACTATTTCAACGAATCTGAACTGCATCAGTGCATAGTAGAGCAAATTTTACAACCAAATCAATTAGAAATAGAAAAGAGTAACTGGAGATCTCATAAGCCACCAAAGTAACAAAAATTAGAAATACCAGTGTTTTTTTGGACTTTAAGCAGTATTTGGAAATACAGAATATAGAAAGAATATATATAAATACAATAAAAATGTTCTATGTATACAGCTAAGTGAGGCTGCATAAACATACTGAAATATCATCAAGGTATATAACACATCTTTATTTAGAAAAAGGGAACATGGTAAAATAACTCAAAGGCAGGATACTGAAGTTTAAATTTCCTTCCAACTCAATTTCTCTAGCATTGAAAAAACGCCTAAGTTAAATGTTTTGAACCCTACTTTTTAATCTAAAAAATTAGGTATATATACATATAAAATACAGTTTTATATGTGTTGTGGACTAATGAGTATTTAATTGAGATATCTTGCAAAGATTTGAAATATGACACTCAATTATCATCCATAACACATAATTGTTCATTGTTAAAGACATTTTTGTAATATTTAGTCAGATATTTTTAATATCTTGTCATATCTTAGGATCCAGTTTTAAAAGCCAGCTGCTTCATATTCAGGGTTGGCAAATTATCTTCTCTTTCCAAACAAAGTCACTGTCTTTGACCTTTTAACCACCTTCAATTTCCTTCCATAGAGAACATGCAGAAATATAACCATATTTCTAAAAAACACCACCAAACACCAAGAAATATTACGGTTCAAAGAAATAAAAATATTTTTAAAGAAGATCTTTTTAAAACATTGCTTCTTTGCAGCATTCCCTGAAATTTAATGAAGGTTTTTAGAAAGGTACTCACTGCACACAGACCAATGGCTAGTGCCAAAAGTAGACATTATTTAAACTTAGAAAAAAACAGAAAATTCCTAAAGTAGTTTTCTTTCTGATGATCGAACTTCTATTTTTTTAGATATGGAATTTAACCAGTGAAGAGTAACAACGCTTTTTTAGCACAACTAACCAGCTTACCTTTTGATTGTACTGAGAACATCTATAACCTTTCTGCAAAGAGGATTGAGGATTTTAAATGAGTATTCTCAGTTGGACTCAACATCATAGAGTATTAAAGGTCAATTTAAAATGAAGTTTTCATTCCTAATAACCCTTTGCTGTGTTTTTCTGCATGTCTTAAAAAAAAAAGTTTTACACATGAAATTTCTCATTCCTTAAAAAAGATGATTATGTTTCACACATTCTTGTTGTCACTTTATCTTAAACACAATAGTATACTAGTCTAGTTAAAGAAAACACAGGCATAGGTATATAAATATCTAATTACTATGTTGTACACCTGAATTAATTTAATAATGTATGTCAACTGTAATTGAAAAATAAATTAAAAAAAAATAACAAGTCCTAAATGTTTATACTGAAGAAATAATTAACTTACCTCTGCTTGTTCTGGAGTTTCTCCTGCAAAGTAAAAAATGTAATGTTCTTCACTAAAGTGCTGGACTACTATCTGAAAACAGTTTGGCCTTTAAATACAAATAAAAAAGTTATTAGGAAGCTCAACAAAAACTATTAAACATTTAATCCACTTAAAAATGACAATATATTATTATATAAGTTATATAAAATTAACATAATTCTTAATTTAGAGAAATATTCCATTCATTGTACCAGATCATTACTAAAAAGAAAATGTCAGCTGCATATTTTTTAGAAAACTTTTTGGTCTGCACTATTAAAATTTTATTAATCTTTCAAAATTTAAAAACTTTACATTATTGTGTGAATTAATTTTAAGGCATTACAAATAAAAGTTATAAAAAATTGAAGCAGAATTTCACATAGCTAATCCAAACACTTTTTAGAGCACATAAAATGTTGCTTCAACTCATTACTTCAGGATGATATAAAGTATACATATATACACACTTGGAAAAGACTATAGACATGTTCCTAGACCAAAAAGTGTTCTTAGTGGTTGTCTCTCAATAGGTAGTGGCTGATTTTAATTTTCTTCTTTATTATTTTATGTATTTCCAACTTTTTTTACAAGTGACAGTTTTCCTCATCTGTTAAAAGCTGGAAACATCATCTACTCACACATCACCTGTTCTGAGGACTAAATCACCTCACAGTGGCGTACAGTAAATACTGGTTCTTGCCCTCCCATAGCATGCACTGTGCTGCAAATTCATTTAATGTATAAGTACAATATCAAATAGTTTGGGTTTTTTTTGAAGATGTGCTCTAACTAGACTTGAAAATGTTTAGTAAGGGCCTTCATGTTTTTGAAAGTCAATAAATACACTTTAATGTTAGGAAGCTACAGCAAAATACCTAGAACACACATAAACTTAATATTTATTAAAGATAAAAGAACCATCTTTTCATGCTTTGAGAATGCCATAAAGTAATGAAAAATGTAAACTAAAACATTCTTCTGAAAGTGGATTGTATCAGGCCAAACTCCTAGCGGGATAAAATATAAACAAAACAAAAGAAAAAGCAGCTACTTGAAAACACTGGAGAACAATCAAAGCAGCTAAGACTTGAGAGGCCAAGATCCTGTGAGGAGAGCCTAACATTCTCCAGTTTTTCCTTTCAAGGTGTGCGCCCATGCCTATACTGTGTGGGACAAGAAGCTGAGAAGCCAAGCAGAACGCAGCAGGTAAGATGCTAAAACGCTAACGAGCACACTCAGCATTAGAAGAAAAGGCTTTCCTTTCAGTGGAGTCCCCTGCAGAGCTGTGCCTTCAGAATAAGAGCAAACCAGAAACAGCCTTCACCAGTATCTCTGCTTGATTCTGAGGGAATCAAGATGAACTACCCCGACTCTAAATTTCTAGCAGAACAACAGTCCTTTCTGGAAGCAATAACATTATATCCACAGCTTCTACAGTTTTGCACACATAATGCCCACCGTTTGTGTACGCTGTGGTCAAACATAAGTATACGTTACAGGAATCAGGATCAAATGACTAAAAGCCAAAAGAAAAAACTGACAAAGGAGAAAGCTACACATAAAATCAGATATCGAGATTAGATATGACTTTCAAATACTACAATTAAAATGTTTAGAAAAATAGATAACAAAATAAAGAATTTTCCTAGATAACTGGATCTGTAAAAGAAGAATTAAATGGAAATTCTAAATTAAAAAATATTAAATAAAAGATTTCAATAAATGTATTAAACTTCAAGAAAACAGACTAATGAACTAAAATACAAATTAGAAGAAAATCCAGACCAAGGTATAGAAATGATAAGAAATGTAGAAAACTACATAATAGACATATGGATATAGTAAAAAAGTATAAAGTATTAACGCAAATCCCAAAACACAAAAGAGAATGTGGCAGAACTGTTTAAAGAGCTACTGACTGAGAATTCTCCAAAACTGGCAAAAAAACATCAGGTTTGAAGTTGAAGCTCTACAAAGATTAGGATAAATTTTAAAAGAAAACTATCATTAGGCACATTTTGGTTTAACTGCTGAAAATCTAAGATACGGAAAAAAATCTCAAAGCATACAAAGAAAGATGAAAGACAGTCCCTTGAACATAGAAAAATAGAATAAACATTATCTCTGAACAGAAACAATTGGAGTGACAGAGAAAATGTTGTAAGGCAGAAAACAATCTTGAAAATGCTGAAATAACAGCTAATCTAAAATTTTAACACACATAAAAAAAAATCCTTACCTGATAAAGATAAAACAGTAAATACTGCAACAATGAAATGATAAAGGTGTAAAACTTCCCAAATAAATTTCATTACATACAATAATGCTATCTTTGAAGTGTCCTTAACTTGTGCCTCGGAAATGGTCATTAAGTAAATGAGGGTAAAGAGGGGCTAAATGGTGACAAAAGGAGACTTGACTTTGGTTGGTGAACATACAATATACAAATGATGTATCTTAGAACTGTATACTTAAAATCTATGTAATTTTGTTAACCAATGAAATTTAGATGGAAACAAAGTAAAACAGCATCAAGAGTCAGAAGTTTCATGTAAAGGGCACCCTCATGTGGCTCAGTGGTTGGGTGTCATCCAGCAAAGCACAAGGCCTTTGGTTCCATTCTCAATCAGGGCACATGCCTGTGTTGTGGGCTCGCTCCAGGGAGCGTATGAAAGGCAACCAACTGATGTTTGGTCAAAATTATTGTCAACCTTTTCAACAAACTTATACAGCTGTTGCTTTATTGGTCTTAATAATTCTTTAAGATTCGTATTATTCAATTATAAGTATTACCAGTTAATCATGTTCAACCTCATTTTTTCAAAGTTGAATTTCTGTTTTGAATCCAAAAACTGTCAGAACATATTAGTATCTTTTTGTGCTATAATTATAACTTTGAAGAAGTTTACCCATTCTTCAATAAATTAGCAAAGTGAGAATCGTTCACCAAAAAGTTTATTTTTTCTTCTAGATCATAAACTTTGGATAGATTACATATTTTGATATCAAAAAGGACGGCATTATTCTGATCCTACTTCCTCCTATAAAATTGAAAACATGCAGCTAAACAGCTCGGATTTTGTTAGTCTCCATGTAAAAACTTTATTTCATGTGGAACTACTGCATGTAAGAACATGTCTGTATTGCTTGTTTTCCGGAATGAATTTTTCATGCAAAACCTTTAAATGTTCCTATCATGAAGTCTCGTCATCAATCATAAACTTAAATACTATTTCCATAATATCTTTCTGGTTTCTCTGAATGACCGATAATTTACTGCCAAGTATTTCTCTATCATCTGTAGCTTCACTATAGTCTGCACTAAAAATGTAATCTCTGTACCCTTTGATTCACCAAATCACTTACTGATAATCCTTTCTGAACACAATCTAATACAGTGGTAATGCAGTTCTCAAACTGAATTCGTTCAGGAAAAGCGTTCAAGAAATGATTTGTTGGAAAACTGAATCTCCTTTGTCACCTGAGAGACCCATGACTGATCCTACAGGTATCATCATGAAAGGACTGCTGGACAGAGAATCGAGACCCAAAGTTTTGTTAGACAACTGAGACATATTTTCTACGAATAACTTGGTTGAGAACCACACTGTTCAAGATTTGAAGATTTGTCTATACTGTTTCAAAGTGTTGTATCTTATATTTCTTTTGCTTTTTGGCCTCAAACATAGAGATGGCAGTTTCCCATGCAGACTGATAAAACAACTCTCCAATGCTATGAAGTGTTTTTGGCTTTAGCTTCAATTGCATGATCTCCTAATGAGCTTCCCAAGTATAACCTGATACTGCAGGAAGAGATCTATGAGGAGGGGGTTGGAGAGAAGGAGAGGAAAAGAGGAGAAACTTTATTTGGAGCTCATAGTTCTTTAGTGGTATGGTGCCAGCACCACAGATGTATTCAGTAAATTTTATGCAATGTTTAGTCTGAAGAAGAGAAGATTTACTGGATTTAGTTATCTAAATTCAACATATTTCTTACTAAGTAGCCTGATTAAGGGGTTGAGTTTTTTAAATTAAAACTGTTTCTATTTTTTTAATTTAATGACTTGCCAGTTTTAATCACCAAATTGCCTTTATGGTGGGAAACTATTATCAGTACATTAAAGCTGACCATAATGTAAGAATGAGAAAATATATAAATGAGTTACTTTTCCCCCCAAGAAATCCATTCAATATTTTAAAGTAATTAAAAACAATTTTAACTTCTGTGTTAAGAGAAAAAATGTAAAAAATGAAACTAAATTTTACACACTAACAAAAAATTAACTTCATTGATAATCAACTAAAAACAGTGCATAAAGTAATATTCAGAGTATCTGGGTGATGTAACAAATCAAAGGGAAGTACTGAAGTATGGCCACTTACAGAGAGCTTTCTGTCTGCAAGTGTTATATATACCAATTCTTTTGCCACAATAAAACAATGAATTAGAACAGTTTATAGAGAAAGAAAGTCACATAATATCAAGTGTTGTAATATTTTAATATTTTTATTACAATAACTTTCACAACCAGCAATATTTTAAAAATACCTACAACTTACTCATGCATGGCACACTGGTCGGGAAGCTCTGCCTTATGTAAATGATTTCATACTTATCCTCCAAGACTCTGCTTTAACCACCATTATATTACTCACTTCAATAAGCTAGTCCTGAAAATCTCTTCCCTATTGCAGCTGTTGATAGCACAAATAAACTATGGAGTCAACAGTATGATTGTCTTGCCAACATCCATTTACAGGGTAAACCACATCCTCACTGCTTGAGGGTGCAGGGGTGGGGAATGATCTCCAGTAGCAGGACTGGGCACTGAATGGTCTCACTTTATGGAGGTAAATCCCATTTTGCTCTCTCAGGTAACCCAAGACTAGAAACTGTCAGGGGTGGCTCAATAGTGAATCCTCAGGATTTTCAATAGATCTGGAGAAAATGTTCACCTCTTTCTCTGGTATTATTTGCTACCTTGGTTCCATGAAGGAAGGTGGTCTGTGAGAAAGAATCCAGCATACACAAAGGAAGGCAAAACAGAAAGCTGAAAATGAGACAGGTCTTACAAAAACTTTTCTTTCCTTGTTTTTATTTTTTTTGGAACTATATGAGATACTAGGAAGTGTTCAGAAAAAAAATGAGTTCATGAAATACATCATGTTATATTACACTTCTAGTTATTCACAATATAAACATAAGCTAAGACTCCAATGAAACCTGCTGTAGGGAAACTAGCACTGCAGAAACCTATTTTAGCAATTTTTTAAAATTGACTTATCTATTAAAATCACAAATAAAATGAACATGATCTCCAAAACATAATCCGAAAAAAATAAGTGAAAGGCTGTAGCTCTCCGAAAAAAATAAGTGAAAGGCTGTAGCTCAATTTAATTGGGATAAAAGTACATTTGCATAGGAGAAATGCCATCCTATATCAGAAAAACAAGTTGTTAAAAACTTTTGTTGTAACTGCTTCATGATTTCGTGATCATAACAACAGGTAATAAAAATGGTAAATATACCTAGAAAGATGCTCGAATGGACTATTGATAATACTGATGGTGGAAGGTTAAAAAAAAAAGGCAATTGTACAAAAGCAAAAAACTAGAAGTAATCAAGAGCTGGATTTGCTGTGAGATGTTCAGGATTTACCTTTAGTGCACACATTCTACATAGTTTTGAAACTTTGGAAATTAAAGTAAGAAAAATGTTTCAACAGAAAATCTGAAATACTATTTTTTCTACTGAAATGATTGTTTTATATTATAATTCTTTTTAAGTATATTTTATTGATTATGCTATTACAGTTGTCCCACTTTTTCTCCCCTTTATTCTCCTTCATCCTGCACCCCTTCCTCCAGCATTCCCCCCCGCTTAGTTTATGTCCATGGGGTGTAGATATAAGTCCTTTGGCTTCTCCATTTCCTATACTATTCTTAACCTCCCCCTCTCTATTTTCTACCTACCAATTACACTTCTTATTACCTGTACCTTTTCCCCCATTCTCTGCCTCCCCCTCCCTGCTGAAAACCTTCCATGTGATCTCCATTTCTGTTCCTGTTCTATTGTTTGGTTAGTTCATTTTTGTTTTTTAGGTTAAGTTGTTGATCGTTGTGAGTTTGTTGTCATTTTACTGTTCATAGTTTTGATCATCTTCTTTTTCTTACATAAGTCCCTTTAACATTTCATATAAAAATGGCTTGGTGAAAATGAACTCCTTTAACTTGACCTTATCTGGGAAATGCTTTATCTGCCCTTCCATTATAAATGATAGCTTTGCTGGATAGAGTAATCTTGTATGTAGGTCCTTGCCTTTCATAACCTTGAATACTTCTTTCCCGTCTCTTCTTATCTGCAAGGTTTCTTTTGAGAAATCTGCTGATAGGATTATGGGAACTCCTTTGTAGGTAACTGTCTCCTTTTCTCTTACTGCTTTTGATTTTCTCTTTATCTTTAATCTTGGATAATTTAAGTATGATGTGCCTTGGTTTGTTCCTCCTTGGGTTCAATTTCTTTGGGAATCTTGGAGCTTCCTCTACTTCCTGGAAGTCTATTTCCTTTGGCAGATTGAGGAAGTTCTCCTTCATTATTTGTTCAAATATGTTTTCAATTTCTTGCTCTTCCTCTTTTCCTTCTGGCACCCCTATGATTTGGATGTTGGAACATTTAAAGTTGTTCCAGAGGTTCATAAGCCTCTCATTTTTTTGAATTGTTTCTTCATTCTGTTCTGGTTGAATGTTTATTTCCTCCTTCTGCTCCAAATTGTTGATTTGAGTCCTGGTTGCCTTTCCTTCACTGTTGGTTCCCTCTTTTTCTTTATTTCACTTTGCATAACCTTCACTTCTTCCTCTATTTTGTGTCTGTACTCATTTCTGTGAGCATCCTGATTACCAGTATTTTGTACTCTATCTGATAGGTTGGCTATCTCCTTACTGCTTAGTTCTTTTTCCAGAGTTTTGATCTGTTCTTTCATTTGAGCCATATTTCTTTGTCTGGGCACCTGTTATGTAGTAAGGGGTGGAGCCTTAGGTATTCACTGGGGAGGGGCAATCCACTTTGCTGCACTATGGCGCTGTATATGGGGGAGGTCCAAGACAGAACAGTTAGCTTGCTTAGCTCTCATCTGGCTTTCAGTCACTTCCCCCACTACGCACAAGTGGATTGTGCCCTTTCAGGGGCTGATTCCAGGGTAGGTGGGTTTGTGTACATTCTAGGACTCTGTGGGTCTCACCAATGAACTCTCCTGTGAGGCTGGGAGTTTCTCCTGCTGCTGCAACTCCCAGGTTTTTACAGTCAGAGGTTTTGAGGCTTTAGTTTCCCATGCTGGAACCTTGGGTTGCAGTTTTTCTTGCTCCCCAGCCCCTCCTCCAGGCTTATCCACATGTGCTTGTGGGACTGCTGGTCTGCCAGCCACAGCCTTGTCTGCCTGGTCTGCCACCTTGCCATGTGTCCTCTCCACTCCAGCTGCCTGTCTCTGCCTCTCATATCAGTCTGCATGAATGTTTCCTCTTTAACTCCTTGGTTGTAGGACTTCCATAGAGTTCGATTTTCTGGTGTTTTTTGTTTTTAAATTGTTTGTTGTTGTTCTTTTGGTTGTGTGAGGAAGCAAAGCATATCTACCTATGTCTGCATCTTGACTGGAAGCTCTTTTTATAATTGTTTCAGCAATGTTGCTTAGGAGCATGCCTATCAGGGGAACAGTACAACTAACTATACCTGGTACTGTCAGATGCACTAAGTTAACAGAATGTGATAAAATAGGGGGGGAATGATAAGACTCCAAGTAAGTCACTTAAAAGGTTGGTGGCAGGGATGGGGGGGGGGGAGAACATGCTACATACAAATCAAGTCTTACTATAGGAAATGCCATTCCAAAGATTTCTCTGTAATACAGTGGAGTAGTATTTTATGCACAGGTTAATTTAAAGTAGTAAGGATAAGTAAAAAAGACAAAAATCACCCTGGAAAATAAATCTGTCATTTTTAGATCATTTTAGGGCTCTCAAAATTGGTTTGCTATGGTGTAAAATTATCTGAACATACCTACTATTTTATTAATAGAACAATTACAAAAGAAATATTTTCTTACCTGCCAAAGAGACTATCATGGACAACATAGACAGAACACACACTGAGATCTATTAATCCTTTTGGTTTTGTAGCTCGTTTTTCACTCTCAAAATAAATAAGTTGGGCATCACTGCCCTCTAAAATAAAATATAAATTTTTCCACCGTTTTCCTTTGCCTGTTAAAAAACAAAAGTTTTCCCTTAGCCAAATGATGAATTGTCAAGTCATACATATTAAAATCATAAAAACTATCATTGTTGAAAATAAAAATTAAATATATTTCAGTGTGGTGTTTGCAGGGGATTGTGGGTGGATGGAGGTGGAAGAGGGTGGGTACCAGGGGGGATAAATGGTAATGGAAAATACAATGAAAAATAAACTATTAAAAATTAAATATATTTCAATTTGCATTCCAAAGCTAATATACTAATCCTTATAAAATGAAAAAATGTTTGTAATTTATCGGTAAAACAATGACTATTATATCACTATTTTTTAACAAATCAGAGTAAATGACAAAAATACCTAAACTATACCTTTAAAAATTTTATGATAAACTCTTTAAGACTCTTATTTAGTAGTAATTCTTTTTCAGTCATAAGAAAAAAAATCTTCCAGTATGCATATGCCCTTCCAACCCCCTAACATTTCTTAATGTCAAATTGAGGCAAACCTGTAAAATAAAAACATCAACACCATAAATGTGCCAGGGACCACACGAAATTTCTCTTTTTAAAAGAACTGGGGTGGGTGTTGGGGTATGGGTTAGGGAGGAGGCAAAGAATCAAATACCTAGTACTGGAACTGACCTTAGGATTTAAAGACATAGTTGGAAATATATAAGTTTTCCTAAAACTGTAATTGGAAATATGGACTTAATATACCTAGACTAGATTTTGAAGGCTCTTTAGATAAAAGCTCTAAATAAGGGCCAATTACTAATAATTCAGGTCAAGCTTATTAAATACATATCTTAATGATAAGTTTAATTCTCAATATTTACAGTGCTTCTATTGTAAATGATAAAACACTAAATTTGAATCTTTATAGTCTTAAAAGTTTATACTTACCCTTTTTTAGAAGATAACCTTTTTTAACAATATTTTTATAAAAGGCATCTTTTGGTTTTCGACGAATTGTATTATATATTTCCTTGCCATCCACTGCATCATTGAGTACTTGTTCTTGTTCCTGAGTTTTTAAAAGCATTAAAATTGTTTCTTGAATTATTGATGGAAATTAAGTAAAATCGATTCAACTACAAATTAAAAACCAGATTATGTGTTTGTCTAGCCATTAAGGAAATGTTTTAAGTACTAAAACCTAAAGCTATGTAACACCTATATAAAGAGACCATTTGATTTTTAAAGAAATTCTCAACATGGTGTCCTTACCATTTCTCAAGAACAATGATAACTAAAATAAGCTATTTTCAAAAATATAGTAGTCCCCTTTTATCTCTGGTTTTGCCCTCTGGTTTCAGTTACCAGTGGTCAATCACTGCCCAGAAATATTTAATGGAAAATTTCAGAAATAAAACAATTTGTAAGTCATAAATGGCATGCCATTTTGAGTATCATGATGAAATCCTGTCTGGGATATGAATCACCCCTTTTTCCAGTGATCCACACTGTATCTGCTACCTGCCCATTAGCCATCTCAGTTAGATTAACTGTTGAGGTATCACAGTACTTGTGTTCAAGTAACTCTTACAGTAGCCTAACAATATATTATGTCTATGTCACTCACCTCACTTCATCTCATCACGTAGAAACTGTTATCATCTCTCACCATCACAACGGTGACTAACGTACAATACAACATTTTGAGAGAGGGACCAAATTCACATAACTTTTATTATAGTATATTGTTATAATTGTTTTATTTTATGATTAATTATTGTTGTTAATCTCATACTGTGGCTAATCTATAAATTAAACTTATGATAGGTATGTATGTGTAGGAATAAATAATATATATAGGGTTTGGTACTATCTGCAGTTTCAGGTATTCACCAGGGGACTTAGAATGTATTTCCTTCAAGATAAATGGGGAGATTATTGTACAGCTTGCTTCTGTTGTGTTTTACAGCAAATGATGTTGTTTTGAAAACATAAAAATTTGTCCCAACATGTTAAGAAGTTAGGAACCAATTTAAGCATAAAGCAAAGTCCCATTTGCTTCTGTACAAATACATCTGAGAAAAACACCTGATGAATACAGAAAACTGCATCCAGCTGAACTTACAGACGTGGGAATACACAAAACAGACCTCAGATCCCACTCTGTTCCCCAAGTCTTATATGCCATACCCAACCATCCACATCTAGTATTATAATAGCAACTGATTTTAGATAATCCTCTTCCTGCCACTTCCCAATATTCAAAACCCTTCCAATGGTGACTTCCACACCTGATCTTTCATAAGGTAAAGTGCCATATTTATTGTATTGTTTATTTCTTAACCATTTAACATGTATAAAAACTATGCTATGTTTTTATTAGGTTCTTATCTGTGTCATTGATGAAGTTTCTCGTGTTGTGCCCCAGCCATACTTTTCTCATTGCCATGTGGCTTTTATTGCATGACTTTACATAACACTGTGACTTGCAGGAATGCATGTCTTAATCTCTAACCTGCCTACCCCCAACTCCCAAATAACAAAAAAAATTATGACATCAGGAAAATATAAAGACAAGAATGCCTTTCTAATCATCTTTCAAAAATAAATCAATCTTCACTATTACCATCAGGGTACACCAGACTCAATTTTAGTTGTTTAGTTAGGGGTTTTTTTTTGAGTTCTTATATTTGCATGAATTAATGTTTTATGACTTTTTCCCTAGAAATTTTAGGGAATATAAAAGGAGTCCATTTGATCTTTTTATAAATCTAGGACATGAGATTCTCATGAATCTTATTTTTCCTATACCCTGAAACAGTCTGCTGTTTCATCATCTTAGGAACCATTTCATGATTACCCAAAAACTACTCCCACGTGTGCTCAAGAGCAGGAGTTGGAAAACCATGACACATATGCTAAGTTCAGCCCATTGATCATTTTGGGACACAGAATTTTACTGGAACATAGCTACACTCATTCCTTTACATGGCCCTGTGGCCATTTTCACACTACAAAGACCAGGTTTAGTAGTCAAGACAGGGATTGAATGGCTCACACAACCTAAAATATTTATTATCTGGTCCTTTGCAGAACAAGGTTGCCTGCCAGTCCTTGGACTAGAGGATGATGCGATAGTGAAATAAATCATCTCTATTGCATTACACTTTTGCTGTCCTTTTTTTTTTTTTACTATGTTGCCAAGTATCGCACTACCTTTTAAAGAAGGAGAAAGACTAGTTCTGTTTTTTTATTAATCTTCATTAAAGCTAAAAATGAAGAACTCAATTTTCTGCTCACAACAGCAAAGAGAAAATATTGAGAAAAGAGTATGTTGGGCAATTATTAAAAGAATCAGAAGATGAATGCAAAAAAACAGATGGCAGCACTCTGGCATCTGGTGTCACGATAAAATTTATTTTGACAAGCAAAATCTCAGACTATAATTCTTCAGAATATCTTTGATAAATATTCTCAAAACTCAAGAATTACCGAGTGAACAATGTATTTCAGGGCAGCAGGAATATGCTGTTTTCATTGGTTGGAAGGATATCACGCAATATTTTGTGACAAGAATTTAGATTATCCTGTTTTGCTAAAAGGAAATGAGACTATTCTTTAAATTTTTATGCCTATGCACCAAGATTTACTTCACATGATTTTAAGTGGACGAAAGGTAATTTGTATCTAAAAGCTATTAGAAGGAGACATAATGTAGAAATTTTTAAAATTCACCATATTGATCATTCTAATTAATGTTTATTTATACACCTGAACACAAAGATATTTTGAACTTCTGAAGAAAGGAAGACTGTACTCTCCAACAAAAATATGAGCCATCAAATTTTTCAAAAGTATTGCTATTGATGATGCAAGTATAGGAACAACAAGAAAGAATCATAAACTAGGACCCAGGAGAGACATACTGAAAATCTGGACTCACTAGTCCATTTTGACAGTGAAAGTGCAAGAAGAACCAAAGTAATTATAAGCAAGAACTTAATAGAAAATGTATCTGAAATCTGGAATTGGGATTTACAAATGGGTATGTTCCAGACCCATGCATAACAGTGGATGAACAGTTATTTGCATTTAGAAGACACTGCCTATTTCAGGTCATAGGCCAGGATGGGTGGAACAAAAATTTCAGTTTGCTACATTTAAATTAGTTATTAAATTGTCTAATAAAGTTGTTTTGGGACTATCCTTTTATTCCTACTTCTACATATTATTTATAAAATGACTCAGAACATAAAAAGTTTAAAAGAATACACTGGGCCCAAATGATAAATAGTGATAACTACTTTCCTATTTACATAGTTGTACCTATTGTTTATTTCAGCAGTGATAATGTTTAGTTACAGCTGCAGAATAGGACAAATTTGTAGTTATTTAAGACACGTTACTACATTAACATGTGGTTTTAAATATCTGATTTCAAGAAAATATATAGGTCTTTAATAAATTATATTAAGGGTGGGGTTGATACACAGATGTACAAATCCTAAAGGATTCTAATATATTAGAAGACCTTGTGGACAAGAACACAGCTTCACTTTCTGAGTTTTAGTACATCATTAGATGGTAGTCGGGAAGGCTTCCCCGCCCACTCTACACAGTTCCCAAGGAGGAAGTCTTATACACCTCTCCAAGGGAAGAAGATTCTCTGATTGGCTAGAGTCTACTAACCACTGAAGGAAGCTTTTGCACTGAAGTTAGGTGCATAGTCTTGAAGCCAGACCTCCACTGCAAATGCTTTTGTCACTTAATGGCTAGGAAAACTCCATTTAATAAATAAATTCAATAAATGTTTGAGTGCCAGGCACTATTCTAGTTAAGATACATTAGTGAACAAATCAAAGATCCTTCTCTGCAAGAAACTTATATTCTAATGAGGGAAAGAGATAATAAACAAGTGAATTGTATTATGGGATGCCACTCTAGGGTCTTGTAAGCCATGAGGACTTTGGCTTTTCCTGTGAAATGAAATGCAGAACACCTATAAGTATTAAAGAGAGGACTGACATGATACGACACATTTTAAATGTATTTCTCTGACTGTTGTGCAGTGTTAAGGCAGCAAAGGTGCTGTCTTAACAGTACTGTCTCTGTTTCTGTAGAAACAGAAAGAAAATAAAATTCTGGTCATGGTCATATTCTAGATATATTATGAAGACAGAATCAGTATGATGTTCCTGAGAATTTGGTTGGATACAGAGTAAGGGAGGAAAAGAGAAGAATTAAGAATGACTTTGAGACAGAATAGTAAAAAGCTAGGAAAATTCCCAGGTAAGTGGAGTAGGGAAACTGAGACACAGTGTTGAACAAACTGGCTGGGCAATTTACAGCCAGATACAAAAGTTCACCTCCCTAGAGATGACATCTAGGCCTCAGTTGTATTTTAGCTCCAGGCCCAGAAAAGCTGCAAAGCCGGTGGGAGATGCCAAGTCCAACTGCAATGGCTAAAGACCCTCTGCCCTGTCACTGACCAATCAGTGGAGACTGCAACCCTGAAAGGGCACACCCAGAGAACTGAGGAATATTTTATTAAAACCCTCCCCTGAGACCTCCCCCCCAGATTCCTGTCTGCAAGACTGTAACAGGGTGGGTTGAGCCAAATTACTGGAGAGCAGGGAGAAATGCCAAGGCGGCAGATTAGAACAGCAGTTAAGAGGATGCACGAGGCAACAGTAAACAGTATGCAGGACCTTGGCAGCAGAGCAGCTCCTGACCCAGCCAAAGGGAGCTTGTACTGAGGCTGCATGGGGCCAAAAAGGTCAAAACACATGTGTACAGTGGGGGTCAGCAAGCAGCAGGGGCCAGATGTCTTGCCCCAGGGTAAGACCTTTGTGTGCCTGTGTGCGGCTGGGAAACTTCTACCCCCTTCCACAAAATGGTGGCTAGAAGAGGGGCAAAGACAACTGTGACACGCCTGGCCAACACTGGAACACACTGGTTGAAAGGTCATATTCTACAGTGCACAGAATTTTGGGAGGGGATTTTAAAACAGAATGCACACGGAAGCCTCTCTCTCTTCCTTGACTTGCAACCTGGGTGGGAAATTTTTGCAGGACCAGTAGACGCTGAGCACACTCGGGACTTAGGCCTCCTCGCTCAGCTGGAGGACATTTGGAAGAGGCAGAGTCCCACACTAGGATGTGTGCCTTACCTGGCACCAGCCCTGGGACACTGCAACCCTGTGCAGCACATGGCACAGGTCCTGGATTGCTTTCACTCTCTCACCCTCCGAGAGCTGCGGAAGTTCCTTAGCCCAAGGGATGCAGGCAGCCTCGGGTGCTGGGGCCCCAAGGATGGGGCTTCCCCTGCACGACCATCAGCAGTGATCTGACAGCACACACCAGACCCCAGGAGAGAGAGAGAGAGAGAGCCTGAGGATGGGAACCCATTTGTGTGGCTCTCTTGAGTTCCAAAAGAACAGATAAGCAATTAGGGAAACTCCTGAGTATGGACTTGAATTTCAGCCTTTTTGGGAACACAGGAATTTCCATGCTCTGCAGGAGAGGTTGGCTTAGAGTAGGAATGCCCTTAACTTTGTTAATAAAAACCTCTTTCCTTCCCCATAAATCTTCCTGTTATGCCTGTACATAGCAGCAAGCAGCCAGACCCCAGGCTGCCCTGTTACATGAGAGAGATAAAGCCTCAAGACAAAGGACCCAGTGTGTGTGCTCTCCCTCTGGAATGCAGCCCTCACCACTCCCTTTCCCTTTCGCTTCTCCCACTTCTTTCCCCACAGGTGTGCTTCTCCTAAATTCTACGGCAATGGGCAACTGGCAGCTTGTTCGAGGCTAATGCCCTGAACCTGTCCCCAAGTTCTGCTTTTCTCTGAATTCCCAGTGAGCTAAGGCAGTCCACCCTAGGCTCTCGTGTTGCTTCTTCTCTACTAAGCCCTTTCTTGTTTTACTGTCCCAGCTTTCATAAATGTGCCCTCACAGTCACCCAGACTTGTGTTGTGAAATCTTTCCTATACAAAATCAAGAACCCACACCAGTTAGCCCTAAGCAGATCCACTCAGGGCCAGGCCCCCTATCTGGTAAAACTTGATGCTTTAACTAATTTAATTATCCTCTCAGGTCTGTTTCCCTATCTGTACAAAGGGCATAATCACAGTATCAACCTCATCAAGATGTTAAAAAATAAATAATACATTAACTAATACTTTTAAGAAACAGTGCCTAAAGCATACAATGCTCAAAAACTGTTATTTTTATTGTGGGGTGTGTTGTCTCAAAAGCCTGCTGCTTTTGTCTAATGTCTGTTTCACAAAGTTTTAGTTCCACAGAGTAGGCAGACCTGGCTAGGACTCTTGTGCTTTTATTCCAGCTCCTTCCTCTAAGTCAAGGTTTGCAGGGTCATCTCATGAGTAATGAGCTGATTTTCTAGCTAACCAGTTTTTCCATTAACAAAAGAACTTTTCTAATAGTTACAATCATGCTGGTAAAGACAAGTAAATGTTGGATCCCCAACCTTCCACTATAATCTACTTTTACTCCAGGCCCAAATTAGTACCGTTCAAAGAACATAATGGTTTTTATGTAATAATAAAATTGCTTTGTAATCTGCATCAGTTATTTCTGAAGTATTCAGTGCATTAGTACGTACTTACAAGAAAAACAACCACTTGAGGTTTGTTCAGGCCTAAAACAGTAACACATGCAAGTATGGGGTATGCTGTGTATTTGAAGTAATTATTAAAACAATCTTATAGCCCTGGCTGGTGTGGCTCAGTAGATTGAGCGCTGGTCTTTGAACCAAAGGGTCATGGGTATGATTCCCAGTCAAGGCACATTTGAGGGCCAGGTCCCTGGCTGGGGGTGTGCAAGAGGCAGTCAATGTATCTCTCACACATCAATGTTTCTCTCCCTCACTTCCTCCCTCCCTTCCCATCTCTCTAAAAATAAATAAATAAAATCTTTTTAAAAATTACATTTCAAAAACCTTAAAACTTAAGTATAAAAAGTTTTCTAGATGCCACATGCTATTATAACCACATAATTATTTTTCTAATTGTAAAAATTTAATTAGAAAATTCTAAGCAAAAATTCATGATGGGAAAAATGACAATTTTTAGACCAATATGTTTTGTGGACTTATGAAACAAATTAAAATCATCATTAACTCAACAGCCAATGGGTATTAGAATTAAGGACATAGCAATGGGAATGGGTCACAGGATCTGTCATTTGAAGGCACCTCTGATCCCTAATAAAAAGGCCTTGAGTAGTGGTTTCCAGGAAGCATATACAACACTGTGGGTTTTTTAAAAAAATAGTCTTACATATGTTATGAATTAGAGTAGTGAACAGCCAGAGTCTGCCAGAACTGTCATCAAAAGTGGACCATCAATGCCAATGACAGTTAAGAAGGTGTCAAAGAGGAAGTGCAACTTGATGGAACTTAAACCAGCAGCATTCAGATAAGCAGAGAGGAAGAGAGTGACAAGAAGATAGCAACAAGCACAATGAGATCAAGAGAGATTAGTGATAATACAGAGGGTGAAGTGGGTACTTCCTGCTGAAGAGCAGACATCCATTCTCAACCAAGAATGGTTGCATATCTAATGTCAGGTACTATTCTAGGCCCTGGGAATACAACACAAAACCCCTGCTCTTGTGGACCTTACATTCTGCCGGAAAAGGATGAGGAAATAAAGCAAGATACACAGAGTGGGGCAAAAGTAGGTTTACAGTTGTATGTGAGTATGCATAACAGTTTATCCATGTATTACTATTTATTAATATTTGTATTATTTTCCATATAGCTGTAAGCCTACTTTTGCCCACCCCTGTATTAAAATGTGAGATTATAATAATTGTTGAATTTACATTAAGCATCAGAATAATAATTCCCCCATCAGCAACTGCAATGCGTATTAAGTACAGTCATCTGAAACTAACTTGTTAGGAAGAGAAAAAAATCAAGACATTAGAGACAGTATAAATCACAAGTTTAGTTGGATACGCAAAACCTCTCACAATCCTTCTTTATGTCCCTGGGCTATCATAGTCAAGCACCACACACATAACCAGTTTGGTCAATGATGACAGAAGTCCGATAAGATTATAATGGAACCAAAAAATTCCTATGACCTAGCGAAGCCATGAACGCTGTAGTGGTGAGAATGTGGTGGTACAATACACTACCACATGCCTGTGATGACTGTACTGTAAACAAATCTACTGCATTGTCAGTCATATGAAAGTATTACCACATACAATTATGTACAGTACACAACACATGTGAAAACAGACAACTGTTACTGACTTATGTATTTACTTACTACACTTTTATTTTTAGCTCAGAATGTACACTTTCTACTTATTAAAAGTTTACTTTAACACAGTATGCTGTGATATGCCAGCAGCAGCATCGTACATCTCATGCTCACCACATCTCATGTTCACCTCGTCCCCTGATTGCATCGTTTCTCTTGTGACAATTTGATCTCGTATTGTTTGTAGACTACCTCGCTGCACAGGCTGTCTAGGTTTGTGTAAGGACACTCCATGACGGTCTCTGAAAGACCATACTGCGCATAATGCGTAACAACGCATTTCTCAGAAGGCATCCCCATCACTGAGCAGCACACGCCTATGTCCTGTTTTTGTTACTTACTTTCCCACCGCACCTCAGAAAGTATGATGAGAAAGAAACAGTTTGATTCATCTCCCTATGCATTCAGGAACAAATATTCAATAGACCCTCTTGTTCAAGGGCAATTTTTCCTCTTGTGTTCAGTAGTCACTCTGCCTTCGCTAGGACCTGGTATATCCCTCACCCACCATTGCCTCTCTCCCGTTTATAGCTGGCTTTACTCAGAGTATAAAGACATGCTCAAAACTCACTTACCATAAAACTATAGACAAATAAACAGAGAAATAAGCTATGTACTCTTGGCCCTATATTTTCTTCCAGCTATCTTTTTTATATAGTTTCTTTACTTACCAAGCTCACCCAGATAAGCCTGGCTGTGATTTCTCCTTGCTGTCTCCACTTTAGCCTCCAACAAACTCACTCCTTGACCCAGTGCAATTTGGCTTCTGCCCCCACCACTGCTTCTATTCTCAAAAAGTCATCAAGGACCTCCTAATTATCTAGAACCAACATAAATAAAAACTAAGAGATTCTCTTACAATGTATTTTCCAAAAGAATTTGAATAATCCACAGTTTTAAACTTTATCCAATTTGAATGCATGAGTGTGTATGTAAACAAACCACCAAACTGCATTTTGAAATAAAATGCTAATTATTACAATAAGAAAAACAACACTGACCTGCATTGGTACAGGTTCCTTAAGATAATAACCTTCAACAATTTGTTCTTTCCGATAGTGATCTATGATGTCCCCAATGCTGTTAAAATAAAAAATCACATATATTGACATAGTTTCTCATAAAAAAATGCAAATCTTGAAAAAAAGGCAAACCCTGTTAGCAAAGATTATATATTTACAAGTTTTTTTAAAGCAGATAATATATGATCATAATATACACATTATTTTAGAAAAATAATAATGTTCTCAATACAGATTTACATTCAGAATACCTTAGTTAGATATTCCAATTTTCCATAAGCATACTTAAAAATCACTATTGAGAGAAGAACAAAAAGTCCACCTTTAAAATTTTTAATAACAGTATTTCTTAGATTGAAAGGAAGACTTGACAGAGAAGAAATGGCATTAATTTACTAGCAAGTGGTGAGTTCAGGTGAACTTTAAGAATTTTTATCACCAAAACATTTATATATTCTGCTTTTATACTAATAATAATTTGGCCTTAGGTTATAAAACATAAATGTCAGGTGAAAGTAGAAACACATTTTAAAGAAGATCAGAAGCAAATCTTACATGTAGGATTAATACTACAACAAGGCTTATTTGATGACTTTGACTAAAAGTGCTACCAAATATTCTTTATATTTGGGAAATATTTTAAGCAAAACTACAAATAAATGACATTATATATTTTAACACAAATTTTAACATCGGTTTTTTAAGTATAAAAAAATATGTTTCTCTAATATCAGTAGGCCATGTTATCAGCCTGAATATTTAAACCCTAGAATTGTAAACATTCCTTTAGTATACTATAAGGATGGGAACTTTAGGGACCCCCCCAAAAAAAACATGTCTCTTAATCTACCATTTGATTTTTTTCATGTTCCTCCTATAGCTACAGCAATTGAAATACAGATATAGATGGCTGGATATATATCACTTAATTTTTTTCATAGTTCTTCCTGCTGACAGAACAGTTAGAATATATACAGGGTAGGGAAAAAGTAGGTTTACAGTTGTGAATACTCAAAACACAGAGTGTAGTCTTGTATTATTATTTAATAATTATTGTATTATCTTCCATATAAACAACTGTAAACCTACTGTTTCCCCACCCTGTATTTTACAGACTGCTTCCATATGCAGGAAAAAGTTATATCTTTGCAAAATGTGTATCATAAGGAAGGTCGTGTCTTAAACAAACTTCCCCTACAATAAATCTACATAAATTATTTTACCTTTTAAAAAAGTCTCAACATGGACATTTATCAATTCAGTTAAGAATGCATGTTTTGAATTCAGTTTTACATATGCCAAATCCCTAGAAACCTGGACAATAGGCAAAATTAATTTACCTTCATTTAGAGCTCAAGTTTCAAGTAGCTAGATACTCAGCGAAGATGTCAACATCAGACTAATGTAGAAGTACTAGCACTTTGTGTAAGGTGTGCAAAAGGATCCATCTGTCTATACTCACATCTTTCATCTGTTACTTTTTAACTGTCTACTTAACTTCTCAAAAGCAACTAGAACTTGTATTTTTTGTTTGTTTGTTTTGTTATGCTGTGTTTTCCAGATAAACCAGTCACTGGATCCCTATATACTCAAAGGTTGAGCTGGAAATGAGAAAAATTCTAAATGGGATCAAGAATGATGCTGTGGCATTTTATCTTACGCAAAGCTTGAAAGAGGAAAACAAGGCTCTCCTAGAATTATCCAGTATGGGCAAACCTTTATAGTCAGAAATAAAATGAAAGATGGTTTTCTATTATACAAAAAAGGGTAACACTCTGCTACATGACTTCTTTATTAACATTTTACCTAGTTAAGCAACTAAAATCCATTGAGTTTTGGGACAAGCAAAGAGTTTACTTAGAATTTTAAAGGTGAGAAATAGGAACAATAATTACAAATAAGAAATACGAATTTGAGAACCCAATTACATTTGTAGCAAGACTCAAGTTATTCTTTACGAATGTTTTTTCTATTGAAATGTCTCAATGCTAAAATAATTTATGTTCCTTCCTAGATATTTTTGCTGCCCTACAGATAATATATGGATTTAGCAAATTTGCTAAATAAATGTATGTATTTTTTTTTGTAATTTTATACACAAGTTATACATTCTGTTTGAAGGAAACAAGTTATTAATATATATTTATTTTGGACACTGTCTAAAGAATTCTTAGCCATGACTACTACTAAATTATTAAAGATCTTTAACTTTAAATTTTAAAAAGTCTGAAATTGTAATTTTGAATGATATATTATTTATGAATCAACCATTTTTGCCAGAAGTAAAAGAAAACTAAAAACTTCACACAACTTACCTATTATAATATCGGCCTCCCATCATAAACTGATTGTTTGGTGTTGGACATATTTTAAAACGCTGAATATTTTCACTGGTCCGAAAATAAAGTGAATAGTCACCAGGAGTGTTATCTGAGGGCCTCACAAGAAAACTGCAGACTTGGCCAACTGTAAAAATTATACTGTTAGTTTTATTCCCTAATTATCAAATTAAAAAAAGTGTTAAGTATTATAATTACAAAAGCACATTCAAAAGTCATAAACATATACTAATTTTCACCAGGAACTTATTTTATAGTAAAGATAATTTTAAGACTTCAAAAAAAATTTTCCAGTTTATGAGTCTCAGCTACCCAGGAAGTTGCTTGCCTTTCTTAAATAAAAATACAGGGCAGAAGTTTGCAGCAGTGACTTCTGGTTAGTAATGTCTATACCTGTCAAAGCTGGAAAAAATAATCTTAGCACAGTTGGGGAATACTGGCTAAAACTGCCACATTCTGTTTGCAAACCCACTTAGTAAATAAGAACCTAAAAAGTTACAGTGAATTTTGTTTAGGAATACTCTGTACTTTATCAATGCTTTTGATTAAATATTAAAATAGTAACTGTAATAAAGTAGTAACAAAAGCTTACAAAGGTAGATTCAAAACCACTGCAATGTTTGTGGTTACAAAAATCAATACACATGCATTATATTTCATTCAATAGGTATGGTACTGAGAAGTCAGGTATAAGCAAATTAATATGAAAATATTTTACATATAATAACTTTAGAGATGTCTTTTTGGTTATCTTCAGTTGGCTGTGACTCAACACTAAGATACTCTTGCCTTTTCTCTGTTTAAGTCCTAATGATATAGATCAGAACTTGATTGCTTTTAGGAAAGCACAATGAACACTCATAATATCAGATGTAATTTTTCTGTAAATTACTAACAGTTCCAATCATTTAGCCAGTACTTACTATCAAGTCATTAAGAAATGACTTAACTATTCAATATAAAGAATAGGAATTACTGCAAAACTGTGCAAGTGCTTATGTTTTATGTGTACTTTTCAGAGGAGAAAAATCACCAGACTCCTACATACCCAATGAAAATAAAAACTAATGTAAGGCAATTAAGTTTAGGTCTTTTCACTTTTATATGCCTAAAACAAGAATGCAAGTATTATTTGGTGGTGCACACTTAAACTGATATTCAAAATTCAGTACATTCACTAAAATAAATATTTTGGTCCCAATGAATGTTGATAGCATGTCATTTTGGTTGAGCATTTAGTCTCTATTACTTAGTACCATGTAGCATTATATTTTTATTTTTAACCTACATAACCTACATCCTCACAAAAAAACTGAACAATTCTAAAACTACCTCAAATTGTTCAAAAGAGCAAAGCAGTAACTACACTAAAATGCAATGCCTTATAGCTTAAAATCACTCAAATAACAGATTTAACAATTAGCAGTTTATTTACCACAAATACATACTACTGAATATCTGGCTATTTAAAAAACTAAGACTTCTCAATTACAGATTGCATGTAAACTTGTCTCAGATCCCAATATGATATGGTTTACTGTAAATATACTTAGTAGTTAATTAAGTCTTAAATTTTTAATTAAGATGATGACAGGACTGTTTTTGTTTTAAATGTAAACCAACCATACAAGTCAATTTTTACTTTTCTTATCTCTACATCCAGAGTTTTGGGAAATGTTAAAAAATAATACATATTAAATAATGCCCAATTATATAATTCTTAAGTGCACAAAGATAAATGCAATAACATTTGCTGCAGCTGAACAGAAAAGAGGAGGAGGAGGAGAAAGAAGAGAAAGAAGAGAAAGAGAGAAAGAAAGAAAGAAAGAAAGAAAGAAAGAAAGAAAGAAAGAAAGAGAGAGAGAGAGAAAGAAAGAAGCATACTATTCCTTTATAAGAGGCTGCTCATAAATTATGGTATTTATACAATGAAAAACTCAAGGTAATTAAAAATGAGAGTGAAAATTTATATCTGCAGATAGAAAATGATCTCCCAAAATACATCCTAACATAAAAAAAGTATGTTGCATGTTCCTGTGAGTGTGTGTGGAGCGGTATGTACAGGGGGTGTATTTAGGGGTGAGAAAGACTAGAACACTTCAGGGAAAAAAAACCCATCTGCTGCTTCTTCTGGGGAAGAGGAAAGCAGCCTAGGGCAGAAGGAAAAGATACTTCACTGAATGTAATTATACTGCATGTATGTTTTCAACTAACAACACCAAAAACACCATTTTCTCTGTGAGGGGCAATTGTGCTATACAATATGCATAAATATAAATGAATGCTAAAGGCAAAACACATGATAAATAGATTGCTTTTTCTTTTCTTTTTAAACAAAGGCATTAGAAAAGGGCAAGTGAATATACAAGTACCTGTCATTAGTAAATTATAAGCTTCTTGTTTGGAAATTTTCCCATGGAACCATCTTAAAAAGAGAACAAATTAAATATGTAAATCAAAAGTTTTTACACAATCAAAACTAAACAATCAACATAAGTGTAATTCAATCTGACATAATAAAAGAATTCCTTTTACATCTATGTTACTACACTTTCTAAACATGTATAATTTCAATAAAATGAGAAAAATCAGGGACTAAAATTTCCATATTAATTACCAATGTAAAAACAGCAGTGATTTTAATCTTGATAATGACAAACTATTACATCCTTACATCATAGCTAGCATTCTCTTTTCTCTTTATTGGGAGGGAGAGATGGTACAGATAGAGGCCACCACAATATTACCCAGAAAAGGAAAAAAAAGGGACTAAATTCTCTTATTTCTCTCAAAATGAATTTCCATGTAATATGTGATAAGTTCTCTCTCCAAGTAAAATCAACAAGGCTGATTTATACTTTACTGAAAATCAGAAAATAAGATTAAGTAGATGAGAAAAAGTAAATATCATAATCAAGAACGGAAAGAAAAGAATGACTTAGTATTCCTAATTCTATTTGAGCTGATGATCTATCAAATTAGACTGCTATAAGTTTGTATCTGTATACTTAAAATAAGCCTTTAGAAAGTATCATAAATGGCATTATAGCCAAGATCTGTAACATATAATAATTAAAGTATTTGCATTTTACCCTAAAATAAAAATAACACATCTCATTTAAAAAATTAATTGCTAGTAAATGAACTACTTAAGATCTCCTCTTATTTACCTAAAGGACTATTATATATATAGCTGATTAACACATGTAGATGCCAAGCTGAAAATTCAAGATCAACTCTCTACTACTTTGCCATATATTCTTAGGGCCTATTATTTTTAATAGTGGCTTAAAGAGCAAGTAGGAAAGTAAAAGTACTACCAGACTAAAAGATATAAGCACTCTAAAATCCAGTGTTACAGGTTTAGAGGTTCTTCATACTATTTTAAATTATCTATACTATTACTGATCAAAGTATTAAAATGTAACCGAATTTTTACCTTGTCACATGAAATGCGAATGAATGAAATGTTAAACTTTTAAATTCTCTCTTTAACTCTATGCCAACCATTAAGTCACTAGTTCCGACCTCTCGGAGCTCTCAATGCAAATTATGATCAATATAAAGAAAGTATACAACAACCGGAGCAGTCCAGGCTGCCTTATAAGGTAGTAAGGTTCTATACTGCATTCAATTATATTCTAAATGACTGTTGAGTACAAATGCTAGAATAAGACTTCAATATTCCAGGAGAGAGTGGACTAAATGACCTCAAAGGCCAATCCTATAATTTTATAGCTAGAATAAAGGAGAAAAAGGAAATTCAAAGTGGGGGGAAGGACAACAAATGGGAGTTTACAGAACAAATCAGCAATAGTTTTCTGAAAGGATTAGATTTTAGTTTCTTCATTCATATATTACATATATGTAACATGTATGTATTTCAAGCACATGGTTACCATGAATGACAGAAAGATAAATCTGTTTCTTAGGAAGTCCCCATACTGGTAAGAAAAAGGGACACAAATACTATATGACTATAAATACAATGTGCCGAAAGCATTTTTGGAATAACAGAGAAGGGGCACCAGTTCTGTAGAGTGTGTAAGATAAAGGAAGATTTCTTGAGAAAAGTAAAAAATTAGTTAAGTCTTTGACTAAGAAGAAGAATTAACCAAAAATAATAGAGGGGAGGTCCTGGCCAGGTTTCTCAGCTGATTAGAGAGTTATTCCCACATGCCAAAATTGCAGGTTGGATCCCTGGTCAGGGCACATACTCAACTAATGAATTCATAAGTAAATGGAACAGCAAATCAATGTTTCTCTTTCAAAAAAAAAAAAAAAAAAAAAAAAAAAAGAGGGATTCTGGCCTAGGGGGTAGCTTGAGCAAAGGAGAAAATATGCATATTAAGATCTATAAGCTGGAGAATGTAATATTACACATGACAAAGGGCAGGACTAGAAAAGCACACGAGGGCTAGATCAGGGGATCCTTTCAGAATTTACTAATGCAAAGATGGTAGAGAACCAGTTAAAATATTTAAGTGAAAAAGTGATACAATCAGATACATATTTTAGGTAGATGATTCCGGCTATTGGAATAACAGATCTGCAGAGACTAAAGCATTAAGAAAAACCACCTTCGAGGTTGTTGCTACATCAAATCCTGGTAAGAGATGAAAAGTGCCTAACCTAGAATACAGTTGCTAAAGTTATACCACCTATCTAATCTTAAAGGGCACTCGTGGATGCTGCTGAGAATGTTTCACTGTCAGTCTCCACCTTAGGAAATCAGAAGAAGCTGACAAATCAAACTTAAACCAACAATGCAAATTTAGCTTATGCTAAATACCTAATGAAAAGTGTAAAGTTCAAAGAATTGATCAATCACAATGGTATTAAGTTTAAAAAAAGATTTCTAAGTGAAAGTGGGATACTTTATGCTATGAGAAAACTGGATATAGTTTTAAATGTTTACAAGCATTTGACATTTTACCGGCATTTGACATTTTTTTTTAAATAAATATATGGTATTATGTTAATAGCACTAAAAATATAGCTTTCTAGCTGCCCTTGAAATGCAACAGAATTTCACAACACTAGACTCTCAATTCTTGCACAGATCAGTTAGAGTGGTGAACACAGTACAGGCAAACACTTTTCTAGTTTTGGACTTCCCAGTCTTCCCTAATGTAAAGAGTGAGTGCCAGCTGCCATTTATTACCACGCTTGCCGTGTTGTTTTCTTACAGTAGGAAAACAGTTCCATGTACCTTGATCTCTATCAAGAGAAAAAATAAGACCAAGACTACTGTAATTTGAGCAAAAATGGGAATATATACAACTGACCTATTTCATTTGCTTACATTATCTGTATGTCCCCTCTAGGCATTATTTAGAATTTGTAATTCCTGATAGAAGTAGTGGGGAAACATCAAACTAATACAGTCAATAAGGTATGGTCTCACTGAGAGCCTATTTTGCAGTTACATAGAACGATACAGAGAATGAATTCAGAAAAATATCTGTTTCACTTAAGAAAGGGTAGGGAACTAAAGTGACTGCGAGAGGGAGTATTCATTCAGTTTAATATTTTTATATATTCAAATGACTAGGGAAAAATGAGCAAATACTTGAGAGGCAAGCCTTAAATTCCACCCATTACAAAATGGCAAAAAAAAAAAAAAAAGTTCCGCCAAAAAAATATTAGAAGGTGAACAAATGGTCTATTAAAATAATATGAGTCAAACAGAATTGGGATTAAGAGTTAAGATCTTCAAGGACAAAAATAAAATTAATGCAAAGCTAAACACCACATGGAGTGATTTCCCATAAGGTTTTTGATTACAGCTAATAATTTCTGGAATATAAGAGACAAATGTGGCAAGTAGCAGCTGTAGTAAAACCTGCTACAAGGTACTTAAGATCAACCGAAAGAGATTGTGAAAAGAAAAAGTCCTTGCACAGTCTTAGTAATATGGTAAACAGTCATGATCCTCAGGAAAAGGTCTCTGCTCCTCCAAAAATACTGAATCATAAAATACATAAAAGCAAGGCGATAAAAACAAAACATGCTACTGACAAATCAATGAGAAAATAAAGAAAAATGTAAGGAATTCTGACATTTATAATGTTATTAATGTAATATATATTGAAAAGTCCTTAGTTTGCTGATGTAAAAGCTATATATGGATATAAGCTATCTTCATTATTTCAAATTAAGACTTTATCACTAGGTCCACAAGCAAATATTTAAGCAGCAGTTCCTGAGTCTAAAAAAAAATGAAGTCAGCCCCCAAACTATCAATTTTATTTATAAATATTTTTTGGCCAGTCATCCTTTTAGTAGTTTACAGTATTTTTTCCTTTTAATAATTAACACAAACTCACATTTTGCCTTCATGTGGATCTTCTTCCCGGCCCTAAAGGAGAAGACATTAAGACAGTATTTTATATAATTAACTATTAATCTATCTTTATTAAAACTGACAAAAAACGTACCTTTAAACATCTCTACACTGCCCTTCATGTTTGTGTGTGTGTGTGTGTGTGTGTGTGTGTGTGTGTGTGATGTTTCTGTTCCAGAAATACCTTTCCAAAATTCTGACTCTTCTTTCCTTATTGTGATTTCTCTAATTCAGGCCCTTTCTCTCCCTTTTCTTATAAACTATTAGAGTAGCCTGACTAGTATGATTATCTCTGTGCCCTACCACATCACTCTAATCTGCATTTGCCTCACATTAAGAACACTAAGGCAAACAAAAACAAATACATTTTTAAAAACCAAACATTTAATGTCCCCCTACTGCCTACAAATTCCTCAGTTTACAGCCAAAGTCCTGTATCATATGAAAAGTCTATGTCTCCAGTATCATACTGTTAATTCCCTTCAGATATCTATACCATTATCACACATAACTACCTACTCGCTAATGTACATTCTCCCAACACTGTAGCTTGTTCTTTTTCACTTAAAATGTCCTTTCCACTCAATGTTTTTTATTGGTTGAAACTAAACCATCCAGGCAGGATCCATCTCAAATACCACCCCTGAAGTGAGATACTGGGTCCCTAAAATGTAAATATGAACTTTGAATAGAAAGGGCAGCCTTCATCTTTTGAACTTTACCGTACTCTATTTGATACTTCCACTATTTAAGATACCCCCCAGTATTATTCATTCTGTTAATAACAGAATAACCTCTTATTTCTGTTATTAAATAAGAGGTTATTAACCTCTTAAGAGGTTAATAACTATTAACCTCTTAAGCTCTTAGTGTTTCTTTCTTTGTACCCATCACCAACACAACCCCTAGCACAATGTTGGGCACATAATTTTCACTGAATATACAGTACAGAGTAGGGCAAAAGTAGTTTATAGTTGTGAGTACCCAGAACACAGTTAATTATTGTATCATTTTTTCATATGAACAACTGTAAATCTACTTTTGCCCTACCCTGTATATGCTGAACTGTAGTCCTAGTATACAGCACAGTATCTGGCACTGAGTTGTCACTGAATGATGACAGAAAAAGTAGAAAAATGGTCTAAGTACACATGGATTTACTTCTTTCAGTTTGGTTCTTATTCATCAAATACCTAACCGAACTAAAGTCAAACATCCATTGAGTGCCTATGATATTACAAAGCAGTATGCTAAAAACAAAAAACAAACAAAAAACAACAAAAAACATGGAAACAAAATATATTATCATTGCCCAAAAGGAGTTAATCTCTACAGAAGAGGTTTACACATTAAGTTAATTTTATACAATGTAATGGAATATAAAATTAAGGTGCTATAGAAACACAAGAGGAAACAATTTAGCCAGATAAAATCTTGAAATACATAAAATCTCTGTGAAGAAAGGACAACACCTGAGCTGAATGGGTAAAGATGAATCAATTTTACAAGGCGGTCTAGCAGGGCGGGAATGTCAAGGAAAAGGGAAAAGAATACGCATAGAGACAATCATTCATTCAACAAACATTTACTGAATGCCTACTGATGCCAGACACTATTCTAGGCAATGGGCATACATCACTGAATCAGACAAAACTCACAGGCTTACATTCTAGAATTAAGACACAGAAGTCTAATTGTGCTTGGAGAATGGTAATTAGAATTTCAGAGAGGTAAATTCCCTAGATACAACCACCAGCTGAATGTCTGAAATCTAGGCAATCTCCAAATGGCTTTTCAATGTACAAGGAATAACTGTGTTCCAAAGATCATTATGAAAAACTATTTTGAATATTGGAGTAAAAATTGTTTATAACTGCAACTTGAAACTAGGTCATTTAACAAGTTTATCTTGTTAAATTTGACCCAAAATTCCAAGATCTCAAGAAAAGTTCAACTATACTGTAATTCCTTTAAATAATTAGAATAATTGGGGGAAGGGGATGATAGCAGGGAGAGGAAAATCTAACATAAAAGTTTTAACTAAGAAATTAGCCCTGGCTGGTGTGGCTCAGTGGACTGAGTGCCAGCCTGCAAACCAAAAGATCGCCAGTTCGATTCCCAGTCAGGGCACATGTCTGGGTTTGGGACCAGGTCCCCAGTAGGGAGCATACAAGAAGCAACCCAACCACACACTTACGTTTCTCTCCCTCTCTTTCTCCTTCCCTTTCCCTCTCACTAAAAATAAATAAATAAAATCTTTAAAAAACAAAAGGAAATTTTGTAGTAAAACCAATACAGAGTAAATTTCTTCAGCCTGAACACATCTTGCCTATATGGAATAAATATTTCTCCTACTGTAGAATACAGAATATTAATTTAGGGATTAGGAATTCTAACTCTAGCTCTTCAACTAACTATATGACTGCGAGTACAGAGTGTATCATACCATTTCCTTAACTCCTCCCAATGTTCTTCATAAATTTTACTTCTACATATCAAGATCTGGCTGCCACTATAGGCAGACAAGAGAACTAATAGCAAAGAAAAATATTTTCCACTGCCACCTTTATGGAACCAATTAGAGCATAGTTTCACAGCTCATTTCCAGACTCATGGTATAATTTAAAAAGAGTAGCTCCAACAACTGTAAAAGATAACAGAAAGGCATTCCATTTCCCTGGGAAAATCTGAAAGGTAAGGGTGAATTCCAAATTTGTAAAATAATGTTTGCTATCTTTTAGTGATACTGAGTACTGCTTCTGAAATGCAAATGCTGCTGGAATGCTGACCTCCTATTTAAAAATGCACAAACATGATTACTTATACTGTTACTAATAATGTATTATTTGATGACAATAAAAACAAGGGAAATATTCAAATTATAGAACATGTGATGATATATATGTAACATAACTGAGTTTTTCCAAGGTTACTAGAAAATGATACATATACATAACATCATTTATGAAGAAGATTAAGAAGACAAAAAGAAATACAAATAAACATAAATGTTAATACATTTTTGATACTTAGAAATGCATGAAAACTTGAAAATTGGCAGTTATGGATTAAAACATGCTAGTTTGGCTAGGTTGTTTTACAAATAAATAGCAATTAGTAATAGTGAATATATTTTAATAAAAAATTCCTTGTTTTTGTGAAGGTATTTCATAAATAAAAATGTATTCACAGATAATTTCCCTGATTATATACATTTCACAATTTTACAAAAAAAAATTAGAATTCTGAGAATGAAAAGAACAGAACAACACTTACCACCTCTTCCACAAGGTCTTCAACAATAAGGCCTTGTTCATCTGTTCTTAGATTTGTAACCCACATCCATCCATCTTCTAATTCGTTATGAACAATGAACATATCTCCTTTTAAGAAACTGAAAAGAGCAATTATAAAGTTATTGAAACTAAACTTTTAATCATGGAAATTTTACATGTACCACACTGCTGAGATAATATGATACTGGAAAAATCCAACAGATTAAAGTAAAATACCCTGCTACCTGGCTGGCGTGGCTCAGTGGATTGAGCACTGGCTTGTGAACTGAAAGGTCGGCCGGTAGGATTCCTTGGCAGGGCACATGAGTAGGTTGGGGGCTAGGTCCCCAGTTGGGGGCATTCAAGAGGTAACTAATCCATGTTTCTCTTGCACACTGGGGTATCGCTCCCTCTCTTTCTCCCTCCCTTCACCTCTCTCTCAATATTTTTTTAATTTTTAAAATAAAAATAAAGTCAAGTACCTAGGTTTTTGTCCTATATCTAGAATTATCTGCAAGTAAAACTTTTTACAATTAAAACTCTGAATCTTATTTACCTCATGGGAAAAACAGATTTAATAAAGGTACCTGCACGGTCTATATCATTGGATTATTGCTAGAGTCAAATTGGCATTTTCATAAGCAGTAATTATGTATCTTACTACATTATTTAGGGTATAACTCCAAGAAAACTGAATTTGAAAGTTTAACTCAATTGTATTACTCTTTCAAAAGTAAGTTAGGTATAAAATTATAAACATAAAGTAATTAACTCATTACAAATATAAAGGTATACTTGTATTAGAAAAAGTTTACTTTAAATAAGCACAATTAGCCTTATCATGCAGATGCTTATAGGAATTAACACTTTTCTCATTAAAAACATTAAGTTTTATTTAATTCATTCAGATATCCATGATCCAACAAGTACAGCATTCTTTCTCTGAAAGTGGTACCAAGGGATAATATATTATGAGGATGCCTGCACATTTTTTGTTATCAATTTTTGAGTACAGGGATGCACATAATACTCTAGTTTCTTTTCAGTGGAATCTAGATGGTTTCAATTTCAACACAATCCCAGTAGGAATGTATTGTTTATATATGTCATCAATATAAAACCATCAGTAATTCCTTCAACTTTCCTTTTTTAGGCTTGAACAAATGCCTCTGAGGGCTTAAGGTTTCAAGACTGGTTGGATACTACCACTGTCCTATATCAATATCTGTACCTGTCATATATATTTCTTATCAATTTTTCTTTCAGCCTTAATTTTCACAAACCGAAGTTCTATTAGGTAAATCTAAAGAACTTTTCTTCTAGACCATCTGAAGTTTCATTGTTTGTGGACAAGTTCAAGAACAGAAAACTTGAACACAACACTTTAGATGTACTCCATTTGAACAACAGAGAATACTGCATTCTAACTTTTTAATAGCTTACTTTTATTTTATTGATTTTATTGGATTGACATTGGTTAATAAAACCATACAGGTTTCAAGTGTACAACTCAATAAAACATTATCTGCATGATGCATCCTGTGCCCATATCCCAAAGTAAAGCAGAAATTACCACTTCAGCAAGTAAACTACTCCTTTCTAGAATCAACACATTAACACATTCAATAAAAGTTATGAATGAGTAAAAAGAGAGTACATACAGACAAGAAATAAGTGAGAAATGACAGGAGTCATTTATTTATCAAAAGCAGTCACCTGAGTTTCTCTTTTGGCTTATTATTATTGCTATATTATTTTTATGGTGCAAAAACACAAATTAAAATAAAAAACTTACTAGCACAAAATATAATCATAAGATTAATTCTGTATTATTTTGCATTTTTCGCCAAAAGAAATTAAGGTGCTTTGCTAAATCTCATCAACCTTCAGATGTTTTTACCTAAAAAACTTCACAGGTATATGTAAATTTTAAAGACTCATAACTTCATACACACTTATATCATTAAATTCAAATGTGTACAATTCAAACTGTTTAAATTTTCATCTTCCTAAATCATCAGTAGTTCTCAATTTTCAGAAGGTCTCTCAGGACCCCTTTATTCTTAGAAATTAATACCTTAAAAGGTTCTTATTTATATGGATTATATCTGATATTTGTCATATTAGAATTTAATAATAAATGTTTTAAAATGTATATTAATTCCTTTAAAAAATAATATACCCCATTACATGATAACAAAGAATATGAAAAACAATTATAATTTTTACAAATTTAGTCAGAGTATTCTTGTTTTACATTTTGCAGTTCTCAATGTCTGGCTTAACCGATGGATTCTCATATCTGTTTCTTCCTTTAATCTGTTGCAATCTTATATTTTGCTTAAAGTACATGAAGAATGTCTGGCTTCAAATAAATATGTAGCTGTGAAAGAGGTAAATATTTTAATAGTCTTTCATATCATTATAGATGGTATTATAACAAAAACTCAAGAGTGGTACCTTCTTGAAGGTTAGCTGTAATGTAGAATCTAAAACTATATATCAATGAACTTCCTTTACCTATTCGAATGACAACTATTTGTCTATCTCATACCTTGAATGGATCTTTTTTACCTGTGCATGATTTTGTAATATCATGCATTGATCAATAAGAAAATACTGGTTCACTGAGCTATGTAGATGCAGATCTTACAGATGTAAACACATTATACACTATCAAAACATCACATTCTTTAAAATTGCTACCACTCTCATGAAAAGTCATTAATTATTTGGAAACCTGTCAAACTCCTGATGACAGATAATGGGTTTCCAATTTTTTTTTTAATTGAAAGCTCAAATGTTGTCATTAGTAAGAAAAACTGTCAGTTATTTCCCTTGAATTAGCAGACTCACTCTGTTCTTTAAAAAGAAAATAGTCAAGTCTGAATAATCATAGTTTGCCTGTCATTCTTTCCCTTAAGTAAAAATGGTATGCACAAAAGAAGCAGCTACTTCAGCTGTGAGCTGCTCACTGTTTTTCCTCAAGACGCTGAACTTCGGTACACAGCAGAGGTGTTTTTAAGTATACGTCCCAATTTATTCCATAAAATATTAAAAAAAGAGGTGTAGCCAAGGGCTGATATTTAGTGAAATAAATAGCTTTTTACTGTTTGATCAAGAACAATCTTGAGCGAAACTGCCTTTGTTTGTTTAATTGCAATCATGAGGCAGTGAAGAACACTATAGTTTGATGCTACTATCTTGATTTGTGCTAAGGCACCAGCAGTTTTACTGTCCATTGCCTTTGTACCATCAGTACAAATGTCATGGTAAAAAAGGCAAATGATGTCTCAGTATTATAATAAAAATAGCTTTGATCTCATGGGCCCTCTAAACGGTCTTGAGGATCCACACACAGGGTTACATGGATTGCACTCTGAGAACTACTGTCCTAGATGATCCCACTGTGAAAAATTTGGATGAATTAACAAATTATCCAAAAATGCCTAAATTTGTAGTCTACAGCTGTTTATTATATACATTTCCTCCCTTCTCTTTTTTATTGACTTTTCCAGCTTAGATCACTACTAAAGGTATGCCAATAAGAAATAAATAAAAAGTGAACATGAGGACATTCATATAAAAATGAAATTCCTACTTGGAGATTTCAGATACCTAAGTGTTTGTTTTTTTAAATGCCATATTTCCAGAAATATTTTATTTATTTTTTGTTTTTGTTTTTAAGAGTTTATTTATTCACTTAGAGAGAATGGAAGGGAGGAAGAAAGAGAGGGCGAGAAACATCAATGAGTGGTTGCCTCTCACAAGGCGCCCCACTGGGGACCTGGCCTGCAACCCAGGCATGTGCCCTGACAGGGAATCAAACTGGCGACCCTTTGGTTTATAGCCTGAGCTCAGTCCACTGAGCTACACCAGCCAGGGCTCCAGAAATATTTTAACTGCCCCCTCCCCCAAGGATATCACTATATTCTAAATGCTCCTTGTTGATTTTGATGAGAAACTGTATACTCAGAATCAAAATTATTCAAAGTAGCCTTAAAATTTTACCAGTAATAAAGAAATTTTCTATTAGAAAGTTAAATAGTTTATAGGAAACACCAATAATATAATTATCAAATTATATAGAAATAATAAAAGCAAAAAATTACTGTGTTCTATAGGCCTATAATAGTAATAAAAACTTAAATTATTCACCTATCATGTAAAACAGAAGTTTAATAATCATTTGAACAGCATTTACAGTTACGACACAAATGTCATGTAGTACTAAAAATTAAAATGGATTATACAATATTACCAAACTCTTACTTTGTCAGAGGTATTCTAATAAAAGCTAAGTTACTTCTCCTGTCATCTTCACTGTGGCCACCCTAATCCAAATTCACAATCTGAACAGAAAAGTCAAATAGGGGTACTGGAACATTATACTCAATATTAAAGGCACTTTTACCCTGCTGCATGTTATTTCTTCAAATTCCAAAGCTTTCCTGGTCCAAAGGCAATAAATTATCACAGTCTTTCAAACATCTATTTCAAATGCCAATAAATGAGAATATGTTATAAAAATACCTTATCTCATCAGTGTCTGGTACTTTTGTGTAAGGCAGAATGGCTCGAACACGCCTTCTATCTTCTACTGGCTAAAAACCATAAGATAATAATTTACAAAAATGAATAACCTCTTTATGTCAAAGTCAAATCAAGTACGTATTTCCACATAAAGACAAACCCAATAAAAACCCACAGGACCATTCAAACTACTTTTTATTGAGGCTCTAAACCCAAAGCCTGAAAATGTTTGTCTGATTTTTGATGTATTTATAGAAATTCTTTTAACATATAACCAGTATGTTTTATCAAGTAATATGAATAATCATTAAATTTGAAATAAACTACATGGAACATATAAATTGACCTTTCTCTGACAATATAAAAGCCATTACAGAATCCTGCAGCAACTTCAGCATTAGCATTATAATATCACTAATTACTCCTCATTCATTTAAAAATACCTGTTAGGCTATCACCATAGAGCACCATTAAAAAAAATCAAGTAACTTAAATACAAAAGTGTAGAAAAATTACCTTTCCCTTTTTAAAATACTTGTCAGTTTTGCTGACAGTTCAAGCAGAATTAAAATATAACACAACAGATACTTCTTGAATTATATTAGATAAACGTCACAAGAAACCGAACAAGAGCTAACCCAATTAGTAAAGTGAAATAATAAAGTTTTGAAAGATATCTTATTCAAGTTTTACTTGCCTCTGGTGGTGCAACTGGATAAAGCAATTTTTCTCCTTTCAGCAAACAGGACACATGACTGTAATAACCTATTAGGTCTGATAGTGAAGAAAAGCGTCTTCCACCAATGTAGTAATCTCCACACATAGCAATAATCCTATTTGCACCGGAAAAAAATACAGTATAACAAAAACCTTTAAAGTTAATTTTGAAGACCAAGTTCCATAAAGAAATTATAAATCCATAATTTTCATACTCTTTTAACTGCATCCCTACATTAAAATACCACTAAATGAATAACTTCACCATATGCTAATTACATAAGGTTATTTCTTCTAGAAATATATATGTATGCACTGGATATGAGATACATATAACACTTATAAACCTCAATTACATAATTCATTACATTATTTGTGAATCCATCCTCAGATATTTCTCACTTTCCATATTAAAAACTGAATAGCAATTTTCATAAGGTTTCTCTGGCTAAAAGCAGTTATAGATCTTTTGAAATATTTACAAAGAGCATAACAATTTCCATTCAAAATGTGGTGTGACAGTACTCTTAAAGCTTATTTAAAAAATCTAAAAATCAAGGGTATACAAACATTTATCAATTAACATTATAGACACTAATTTTAATCTTGCCCATAAAAATAAAATGTAAAAATATGTAAATACATTTATTCATACAGATTTTGACATGTGCACTTGAAAATCTACATGCCCATTTAACTGAAATGAATGTTTGCAGAGTTTCAGAACAGTACAGCTAAAATGAATCTTAATTCTAAAAACTGTTTCCTGTATTTTCTGTTCCTCTGTGTTTCCACTTTACCACTCAGTTTCCTTGTAATTCAAAGAATATATATTTTAAAAGTGGCAAGTATATTGGATTAGCACAGTAACACCCAGTAATAATACTGTTTTTAAATAAAAATGTAAACATCCAACATCTAATCTAAATCACTAATTAAATCATCTCACTGAAAACAAATCTCATTTTCCTTTATTTAAATGTCACTGAGTCATTCACTTTTATTAAAGCGGATATTTTTATGAATAGTACAGCAAAACAGCTATATTATACAGCCTCATAAAAGGAATGAATAAAGACTTACCTAAAATGGTTGACAACATTTGTCTGGCTAAGAAATGAAAGTACAAAGGACCCTGGCCTCCGATCACTCTCTCTTATAAGGTAACTGCCGGACTTGCCTGCCTGTCTGAGGCGTTCTTCTGCCATAGTTCTATCAAGTTTTCCATGATACCACCTAGGGGAAAAATTAAGAGATTAGTATTAAAATAGCAACCATAAAGTTACTAATGATATTTGAAAAATACACTACCAGAGGTTATAAAGGACTACATATAACTTTGAACCAGTTATTCCAATTTTAACTCAATTGTTTTTAACTTCTCAGTCTCTCAAAAAATTTAATTTACTTAGTTTTTTATTTGTTCTATAAGCTCAGGCCTAAGCATCTCACCTATGAACCTCTTCCATTTCTGCCCATCTCTCTACTGCCGGAATTATCCATATGTTCAAGATACGCTTGAACAATCAAATTTTATTACAATCAAATCCTTACTTATAAAAAGAAGAGTAGGATGGACAAATGGAAACAAATGATTAATTTATTACTTCTCAAACTACTAAAGAACCAAGATTTGACATTAGGCACATGGTACCAGTGAGAAAATAAAACTTCATTTAATTTTAGCGTTTTTCTCTAGAATAGGAAAACAGAATGATGCTAATGGCTACTGTTCTAATTTCCCATTTCATCAGGAAGCTGGCTAATACCTTTGGTCTTACGATGATCTACTTCATAAACTTTCATTTGAACTCAACTCCTCAAATTTATTTAACAAACCTATTAGGAATAAATAATACTTGTTGTCATTTTAACTTTTCTGCTCTCAGTTTAACTATATTCTACCATAGGCAGATGATCTGCCTAAATGACTGGCTGTAACTCCATGTCTGCAAAAGTCTCATGGACTGATATAAACAGAAGCATACCGAGAAACAGATTGGAATTTTCAAATGGTACGGTAACAAATCTAAAAAGTAATTTTTATGAAATATTTTTACATTTTTCAATATGTTAGTCATCCAAACTTATCCTCTGGTACTTGGAGTTTAACTTGAAACATTCTAAGAAAAACAACATTCATATTACATTGAGATACTTAACATCTACGATTGATAAGTCAGTCAAAACTACAAACTACTAAGACTATTTTTTCAAAGATTTTATTTACTAATTTTGGAGAGAGGGGAAGGGAGGGAGAAAGAGAAGGAGAGAAACATCAATGTGTGGTTGCCTCTCACACATCCCCTGCTGAGGACCTGGCCTGCAACCCAGGCATCTGCCCAAACCAGCAACCCTTGGTTCCCAGACCAGTGCTCAATCCACTGAGCCATACCAGCCAGGGCCCTAAAACTATTTTTTAAGCTTGCTATAATAAAAGCTTAATGTTTAAGATCAGGAACAAGACAAGGTTGTCCACTTTCACCACTTCTATTCAATATAGTATTGGAAGTACTGGCCACAGTGATTAGACAAGAAAAGGAAATAAAAGGCATCCAAATTGCAAAGGAGGAAACAAAACTATCATTATTTGCAGATGACATGATAGGGTACACAGAAAATCCTATAGACTTGGCCAAAAAGCTGCCTGACCTAATAAATGAATTTGGCCAAACAGCAGGATACAAAGTCAATATCCAAAAATCAAAGGCATTTCTGTATACCAACAATGAAACAGCAGAAGCAGAAATCAAGAAAAAAATCCCATTCGATATAGCAAAAAGAAAAATAAAATACCTAGGAATAAACCTAACCAAAGAGGTAAAAGACCTGTATGCAGAAAACTGCACAACACTGAAGAAAGAAATCAAGGAAGACACAAACCAATGGAAACATATACCATGTTCATGGATTGGAAGAATTAACATTATCAAAATGTCCATACTACCCAAAGCAATTTACAGATTCAATGCAACACCTATTAAAGTACCAATGGCATATTTCACAGACACAGAACAAACACTTCAAAAATTTATATGGAACCATAAATAACCCTAAATAGCTGCAGCAATTTTGAGAAAGAAGAGCCAAGTAGGAGGGATTACAATACCTGACACCAAAGTGTATTACAAGGCCACTGTAATCAAAACAGCCTGGTACTGGCACAAAAACAGACACATGGACCAGTGGAATAGAATAGAGAGCCCAGAAGTAAACCCAATTCTCTACGGTCAATTAATATTTGACAAAGGAGGCAGCAACATAAAATGGAGTAAAAGTAGCCTCTTCAACAAGTGGTGTTGGGAGAACTGGACAGCTACATGCAAAAAAAAAAAAAAAAAAAAAAAAAAAAAAAAAAAAAAAAAAAAAAAAAAAAAAAAAAAAAAAAAAAAAAAAAAAAAAAAAAAAAAAAAAAAAAAAAAAAAAAAAAAAAAAAAAAAAAAAAAAAAAAAAAAAAAAAAAAAAAAAAAAAAAAAAAAAAAAAAAAAAAAAAAAAAAAAAAAAAAA